>JAOTQR010134349.1:0-21524 GCA_025774065.1 Solanum ossicruentum | reverse complement strand
TTGAGTGAGATTCGACTAAATGGATGTGTACGTGTCCCTAACGGGCACGAGTCACGACCCCAGGGAGGGGTGTGACATGGAGTTGTCAAAATGGTTAGTTTAATCTTTCTTTAGTTAAAAAAGATTGGAAATGGTCAACCCCACCCAACTCTAGAAGGGCCAGGGAGCAGGCTAGCGCTTCTTTCTTTCTTTTCAAACTTCAAGTTGATGTACAGGTTCAAATTCAGGGTTCAGCCAAAAAATTTCTTGCTTCAATTATCAAATGGTGTAAATTGAGTCATTATTAGCTCTCTTTCTGAAACACCCCTCTTGTGATTCAAAATGCCCATTTCGTAATTTCTATATATCTCAAAACTCATGCATAATTTCGGAAATCTAACTTCATATTCTTGATCAAAGGGCAAAATTGAGTGGAAAATGGGTAGAACCCGAATTTTAGAAGATTCATGGCAAAAATAATTTTTGCTAATTAATCACTTTCCAGTGTTGATTCGTGCCCCAGGCGCGACGCGGCCTAGGCGCGGACTAGCACAAAAAGTCCTTCGCATTTGGTCCGCATTATGGACTGGACGTGGATCAGTGTCAGTTTTTCCTCAATTTCTTTTTTCATCCAGGGCTATTTGGGTAATGATCCAATGCCCATTTAAACATGAAATCTTCCATACTTAGCCATTTTTCAATTATAGAATTCACAAAACCCTCTCTAAAATCTCTTCAAGACTTTATCAAATATCTCATTCAAACTCAAGGATTTCAAGCTCAATTTTGGAACTCAAGAACCCATCTCAAGCTTCAAATCTCCTTCAAGTTCATTTCAAGAAATTCAAGGTTTAAGGTATGTGGGTCTTCATCCATGGGTCCTTTCACTCATGGTGCCCAACCGTCTTATTTTATGAAAAATGCATGATTTCAAGTTGTATTACCTATGGGTATCACTTAATATGAATTATGAATGTAAATTATGTTGGAGTTTATCAAGTATTGATTGACTATGCATGATTATGTATTTTAATCTCATTTTATAAGTTGATTTATATCCATGAAATTATGTATGATGTGAACTATGAAAACTATGAATTATTATGAATTTTGAGATGAATTTTAAGATACCCTAAATGGGGTTTTACTACAATATTTTGGGTTAATTTGAATTGAGTTTACTCTTCTTGTTTTACTCTTGAGTTGCATGATTTTGAACAAGTATCATGAGCCTGCCATGTGTTATAAACTTATATGAAAAGAATTTTCAAGTTATTGATGAACTATTACATGATTTACAAGTCAAGTGATTTCATGATGATTAAGGACTTTCAAGCATGTATTGAATTAATGAAAAGTATCTATGATTTTACAAGTGGTAAGTTGAACCCTATTTCAAGATTTTATTCTCGTGTGAGCTATTTGTGTCAAGTTGAGGAATCAAGCATGATTATTATTTTACCCTCATATTCAAGTTCAAGTAAGCTCACTAGAAGAAGTCAAGCATTTAATGAGCTACTCAGGTCAAGTTCTCATGTGTCTGACAAGTTATTCATGTTATGACTAAAGTATGATTATTTCAAGTATTCCGTGGGATTTGGCTTAGCACCGATTGAGGCTAAAGATGGGAGCTTGACACAAGGGGTCCTTATAAAAAGTCTTTAGTCTTTAAACTATGTGCCACCATAGGATTATATTATTTCATTAAATGGGCTCTACTAGTAGATCCATCTAGTTCATGTTATCATGTTATCATGTTATCATGTTTGGTTTACCTTGGCAAGTAGATCATACTTCCCCAGGGGATGTCATGCTCGGTCACCTCACTATGGGGTTTCATGACTTTTCACCTCACCAAGGGGGAGTCATGCCTTGGATTCCAAGTAGTAGCTCTCTTGGTCTATGTCGATTAGGGTTTTCTCTCGCATATGTATGATATATTATGCAAGTTCAATGTTTTATATGCATATTTGATTTATAAGCATTGATCTTACATGTCACATTGAAATTATATATCCATTGACATGATTATGCATTTTGAAGATTATGGCTTATGTCCTTCTTGCATTGCACTACTCTATGCCTACCTGATATTACTATGTAGGGACCGGAGCTCCTATCGATCATCCTCCTCAACGTGGCTAGCTCGATTCTTGAAGAAGGCTTTTGGTAAGTCCTTAACTTCGAGGACAATATCTAATGTCAGATTGAGACTAGGACTGTGGTTGTTTGAGTTGAGAAAATTGTGCATGAGGAACATATGGCTTGCATGTGTGTATATCTACTGAGTATGTTCATACTTTGTTGAGACTTGTTCCATATATTGGATACTTATTATCATGAGGGTGAGCCCAGGTAGTGTCTTGGCCCCCGCTCCTTTCTTGAGTAGAGGTGTTTTTGGATACTATGTTCGTATATGCCTATGAGCTCGACTCTTCTTATGTTATATGATTATGAAATACTTCCCTTAGTCTCGCTTCCCTTTTTAAATAGTTGACACTTGTTATTGTCATATTTTGCTTCCGAAACCAAGGAAGTGTACATGATATGCTAAGAGGCTTATTTGGGTTATCTCCAAAATCTCCATTCGTCGTGTCACATCTAGGACCTAGGCTTGGGTCATGAAAAGCTTGGTATCAGAGCACTAGGTTGTTAATGGTCCTTGGAAATCCAACACACCGCATCAATTAGAGTCTTATTCATGGTTATGAAGCATGCCATAATTATGAATAAGAGGCTATGAGGCATTTTAAGAAATGTTCCACTTCATCATGATCTATGTCATGCTTTAGATGTAAATATAAGTCTTCACCCCACTAACAAATGCTCTTTTTTGCTCTTCTAGATCATCTCTCTACCAAGGGGAAGACCAAGGAGAGCCTTCACACCCGAAGAACAACCGACCCCTCTCACTCTTCAAGCTCCTCAAGATGGAGGGGTGGTTCATGATGAGTTTCGAAATTCTATCGCTATGTTGGCCCATACTATGACCAACTAAATACACCAAGCGGCCCAAACTCCTCATGCTCCTACTCCTACCTCAAGGGTGAGGGATTTCACAAGATTAACCCTCTAGAGTTTCATGGGTACAAGGCGGAGAAACACACCTAGAGTTCATCAATGAGGTGTATGAGGTGCTATCTATCATAGGGGTAAATTCGAAGGGGAAGGAGGAATTAGATGCCTACCAACTCAAAGGTGTGGCCCAATTTGGTTTGCTCAATGGGAATTAGAGAGGAGAAATGATGATGCTATTCCTTGGGAGAAGTTCAAAGCCGCCTTTTCAACTGGTTCTTCCCTATTGAGTTGAGAGAGGCTAAAATGATAGAGTTCATGAATCTTAAGAAAGGTTCCATGAGTGTGAGGGAGTATTCTCTCAAATTCAACAAGCTTTCTAAGTATGCTCCACATTTGGTTGCTAACCCTAGAGCTAGAATGAACAAGTTTGTGTCGGGGGTGTCCGACTTGGTAAATGAAAAGTGTTGTAATGCAATACTTGTAAATTATATGGATTTGTCTAGGGTCATTACATATGCCAAACAACTTGAGGGGGAAAAACTTGGAAAGTGGAGAAGTGGCGAGTCTAAGAGGGCTCGGTCTGAGGGTGGCTTCCAATGTTCTAATGGTGGACGGTTTTATCAACGTCACAAGTTCCAAGGCCAAGGGTCCTCCAATGCCCCAAATAAGAGATTTGCGAATGATGGGGTGTCTAACCCAAGGTTCCAAGGTGGAAATAGTGGGATGACTAATCCTAGGTGTAAAAAGTATAGGAGAAACCATGGTGGTCCATATTTGATGAACTCTAATGCTTGCTTTGGTTATGGTGAATTGGGTCACAAGGTTATTGATTGTCCACATGCTCAAACAAGGGTAGAGGTCGTCCTCAAGGCCAAGGTGCTAATGTGGATCAAAGGGCAAAGGGAGGCTAACAAGGGGGTGCTCCAAGTCAAAAGGGGTTCTATGCTCTCCAAGGAAGGCAAGGAGTGATGAGGTGCCCGATGTTGTTACCAGTATGTTAAAGGTCTTTGATTACGATATGTATGCTTTAATAGTCTCGGGCTCCACTATTCCATTCATTACTCCTTTTGTTTCCACTAATCTAGTGACTACTAGTAATCTACAACTATATCTAAAACTTGGTAGAATAAAGGAACCTAACAACTAACTTCTTGAAGACTTGGTCAACTTCTTTTCTTTTGAATCATCTCTCAACAGATAATTCTGCAAGCATATATAGGAAAAACAAAACTAGCATCTTTACCACCACCCAGGTAATTTGGGACCCAACATCGGATGAGCTGGGCTTTTCATTCTTCAATACCCTATTCTCACCCAACATCTAGTGCATGGGCAAATATAATTTGGGGGCCCACACTGGAAAATTCGGCCTTGAGCCTAACCTATGACCTAAAAGCTAGTTCAGAAAAATGAAGATTGCCTAAGTCTTAAGAGGAGACCACCCATTCTATCAGCTACCAATGTAAGACTTTTTTTTATTATTCACCATAAATACTCAAACAGCAAACCCAGTGCACTCCACATGCACGTCTAAAAAAGAGCCCTATTTTCTTCTTCAAAACAACAAACACCAAGCACTCAATCTCTCAAGAAAATCCTAAGAGAACAGATATCTGGTAGAAAGGTAGAAAAAGAAAAAATGATCTTAAACCTCATGTTCAAACCACCAGAACAAGTTCCTGAACAAGCCTATCTACCCCACCTTGCCAGAAACCTATATTCTGGGACTATCCACATTCAGTCAAGGTATATATGAATTGACCCAAACACAACAACTTTTGAAGAAATAAAAAAAATGTAACAAAACCTTAACGGATCAATGTAGATGGAATTTTTACTGGAAACAATGAAATGGGTGAGTGAGAATGTAAATGTAGATACCTCTGACAATTTTGTTGGTGCCTCTAATGTTGTAGGAGAGCATGTCTCGTTTCCCACGTTGGATCTTTGGAATGGCTAATGAGATGGAGAGTTTGGTTTTGTAGTGTGGTCCAAAAGGGGATCTTTTTAGATAATCTTTTGGGAGAAAGTTTGTGCATTCAAAAAGGAAGAAGCAAATGTACTTCCATTCTCATGGATGCTTCTCGAATGATGGTGATTAATTTGATTTCTCTGAAAAAAATGAAGGGTTCTTTATAAACCCTAGAATTTTTTACTCTAATTTAATTAGGCTATAGGTGTGGCGGAGTAAACTAGGCTGCGAGTGTGGCAGACTAAACTAGTTAAAGATATATGAATGACATGTTAGGAAGAAGTCCATTCGTCGCCTTTTAAAAATATTTTAAAACTAATGACACGTCTTTTAAGGAGGTGTGGGAGGTGGGGTTATGCTGACGCTACACCTAGATTTTTGAAGTAACGTCCCATGTTTTATGGGAGTGTTATGTAAACACTAGAGCTCGATTTTTGAAGAAATGTCACGTGTTCTACGAGAGTGTTATGCTAACACTAGAGCTTGTTTGGATGGACAAATTTAGGATCGTTAAGTTCGAAGACAAGTTCCAACAAATTTAGTATCATTAGATTCGAAATACAAATTAAGTAAAATTAGTAAAGTTAGTAATCTACTAGTGTATATAAGAACTAGTTTCTGGACATGTATTTTGCACGTGACGTGCTTTGCGTTTGACGTGCTTTGCCCATGTGTTTCATGTGAATTTTTTGTATATATATGTTATAATGATTAAAATTCTATGGAAACATGTATGTAATGAGGAATAAAATGTAAAAATTAAAACAAATCTATGATAAAAAAGTACCAAATGAGGGACATATCTTGAAGTTTAAATTAATTCTTTTTAAGAGACCAACGACAACTTTTGAACTTTGATTAGTAGTTAACAAACTTTTAATAAAGTCGCAAACAACTAATTTGAGCCAAATAAGATTGCAGACTTATGACAATAAAGCATTCATAATACACTAAATTAAAAAAGTTTAACAGGGAGAAAATAATAATTAAAAGAAAGAAAATAGAGAAAAAAAAACAATACATACATCCTTCCAAAGACTTTGATCATAACAATGAAAGAAAAAAGAAATACAAATTAGTATATAATGTTTAGAATTCCTATTGACCCCTTCTCCCATATCCAATCAAATTTCAAGAGTCTTCTTCATCTACTTCAATAGCGGAAGAACGTACTCAAGAGAAACAATCAATTTAAGAAATTACTAGGTCTCTTTCAATAACAGAATTCCAACAAATAAGGATTTGGAAATATCAATAACAACCTATCAACTCTACTATATGTCTATGGAGTCTCTATTCAACAATCTAGATGGTACCATGACAGGCCATGGATACCCCAAAAAATCAAGGAAATAAACTACTCAATCAGAAACAGGAAATAAAGGGCTCCTCCAAAAAAACAAGGGAGAGCTCACCAACTCTGAAAATGCACTGAATTGGACCTCAATGATGCATGGGTTGAAGTCCTCTATCACCTATATCAGCATCACAAAATGATGCGGCCCAAATGGACGTCAGTACATCAAATATACTACTATGTAAAAATGGCTGGAAAGGAAAGGACATTATCAAATATACTCACTCAAGTAACTTGACCCAAATTCAACTGAACTCAACTCAACTTAGCAAATCATGCAAATTTAAGAATAAAGCCATGATTTGAAAGTAAACTCCATTATATGCAACTCACACCAAATCTTTCAATTTATATAGTACAACAATGCTCTAAAAAAACTCTAGCATGCAACTCATGCCAAATCAGTGATGCAAAGTGAGGGAGTTTCTCTAACTGACAACATCCTACCACCCTTGTTAGTGATGCACAATGATTGCAGCATTTTTGCTCGCCTGTCCAATACTTTCCTAGGTAAGGATGCTCACCTCTGCTTTCAGATCCTCAAGCCTTGTCCATCATTTTGGGACAAAAGTTGCCAGAGTAACTGCATGACTATCCTATGCAGGATATGCAGTTCTGGGATGTTCTCTTCTTACCCAACTCGGTGCTGAATACTACTCCCAAAAACATGTACTTGTACTTATCAAGTGAATAATTTACTCAAAGCATATCATCAAGTCTCATTGGACATAAATTTGAACATCAACTTTATCTCAAACATCAATATCACCATCTTTTATTAATAAATATATTTTGAAAATCTTTTACATGTTCATCAAATACTTCCTCAAAACATCAGATGTAGTTTTTTTAAAATGTGCTAAAAAGAACTATTTACATATCATCAAGACTCTTTCTCAAATCATTGTTTATGCTTTCTAAAACTCATGTTCATTAAATCTCAATTTAAAATAATGCTTGAAATCAAATATAGTCCTCAGGGTTTATGTGAATGAAGACATGAACATGCATCAAATCAAGTAACCAACTCCTAAAGATCATTAACACACTTTCTACATACAAGAAACTCAATAGGACAATGGGCAACTTAAGAATTCAATTCAAAAGTTAGGGTAAAACTCTACTTGAACACAATTACAAGAAATAAACATATGGGGTGCATGGATGAACTCAATCTAATGTTATAGGTAGCCTTACATACTTGAGGGACTTAGATTTTTGAAGAACTGTGATGAATGATTGAATTCTCTTGAAACCCTAGCTTTTCTCCTCTTGGAATCTTGTTCAAAGCATTGGATTATATCGTGAACATAAATAGACCGATAGTTCTGTTTAGGAGCTTATGTAGGCGTAAAAACATTGAGTTTATGCTTTAAAAGAGTGGGAAAAAACCCAAATACCCTTTCTTAAAAGTGTGTCAAAAGTTGTCTACGACCCCATTTATGGCCCGTGGGATGTTCCACGGCCAGTAGGGACCATTCCGTAAAGTTTTAGCCTAATTTCGGGGTCTACGAGTCTATTTTATGACCCGTAGATGGGTTCTTAAAGTCTAGAAACCAAAATTGAAGTTTCAAGACATTTTTCCATGAATTACCAGATGGGTCGTACTTTGATTTACTGCCCGTAAATGGGTTTCATAGAAATACTCTGCTCTAGCAGTCATTAGTAAAAAACTGTCATAACTTTTGACTCCGAACACCAAATGAGATAAAGTCAGTTGCGTTGGAAAACTAATTCAAAGGGCTTTCATTTGATAGGTGATGGGCTACCTAATTCTTTGTGTGCTAAGAGTTATGGTTATTTAAATTTGACCTTTTCATAATCTAACACTAGAAACTCAATTTATAGGAAAGTTCTGAACTCGACTAAGTACTAGGCGTCTCTTATGAACCTAGTCCACTTCTAATACTCTTAAAACATTTATGAATGAGCCTTAAAGTATAGGAACATATAGGGCGTCACTAGATACATGCTAATATACTTACGACGAAAAAATTCGAGTCATATGAATATAGTTGTAGGGCATTACAATATCTCCCCATTGAGATCATTTGTCCTCAAATGATGAGTGAAACAAGGATGAATTCAAGGCAACATTAATAGTCGATACTCCATCAGATCAATGATTCAGACTCAACCAATCTTGAAAGTCACAAATCAAACTCATAATAGAAAAATATGATTGGGTCAAGAGTAGGGATATTAGCTCAGAAATTCTCATCATCAGTCATGAATGGAACATCAGATCTCAATAATTTCAAATTATTCAAACACCTTTTATTCGAACTCAAGAAGAAAGTCATCAACTCCAGTTCAAGAATGGGACCGTCGCGATGTATAAGACTCTATGGGTAATTCTCAAACCTAGCACCTTGTCTCAACTATGCTCCTTTTCATTATACTACACTCTATTACTTGAAGCTTGTAGCTCCTATTCGAATCTCTGGCTAACAACATCCTCTTATTCCATTCAAGCGTAATTCTAAGTCCCAAAGTGTTATTCCTAAGATGATCATATTCACACAAAGTTAATTCTCAAAACTCAAGCTCTATTCCTCCATTGAGACTTTCATTGAAAGAGAACTACTTCTTCTCACCATTCTAACATACCTACCTGGAACACCCATTCGAAAATTATCAATAGCCTTCTTCCTTCACTAATATAATGATATCCACACATTCAAGCCTATCACCCTAATCACTTCAACTATATCTAAGAATTACCAAGCCTACTTTGCATTTCTACCTTCATCATTGAACGAGCTCTCACTCAAAAACATACCAACATACTTTTACCTATCTATTGCAACTCATAAGGTCTCATCTCGCTTTTCCTCCACATCTCTAATTTAAATGGAAGGAGGACATCATGGTTATCACATTAAAGAACATCCACCTTCCCTTATCATCAATAACTCATCTACTATCATCAATATTGCTATCAAGGATGGAAACAAGGATCATTGGAAAGGCTTAGAGTGAAAGATGATAAGCATGATACATTAGAGAAATTTGATCTGAGAGCATTTATAATGTGATACAATCTCATTAGCCTTTTAGGACCTATCATGCATTTATGGAATTGAACATATTGTGAAGCTCAAGTTATCTCGTGTGACATAAGGTTGGGAACTTTGAGATTCACGGGATAAAAGTACAATGGTCACTCATCATCGTCATATCTCAATATGAATATGAATCAACATAGGGTGCATGGGTTTAGGTCATAGGCATGGTGCTCATACATGTAACAAAATAGAGTATCACCTTACCCGAGTTGTAGAGAATATAATAGATAGGAAAGCATTAATACCTCATCCTGATCAACCCATTACTAGCAAAAGCTCAAGACTCACTTTAGTTTGTTAACTCATCATCTCCCCCTTAGCTTTGAAGGTTCACTCCCTAAGTGTGGAAACCAATTCTCTTTACTAAGCCATAAGTATATCTATCCTGTTATGATATCCACAAGAAACCTTAAACATCCCCATTATACTCTACTCAAGGATATGGGATCACTATTAGAACTTTTCACTGACTACTCTTATCTTCCTTCTAGCTCTATGGGCATTTTTCTATTCTTACTGTTCTTTGGCATACATAATCACTTCCTATAACTCTTATAGTCTAACCTCTTTATTTAATTTGTTGACATTTAATTTCTAAGCTCCAATATATTTGAATAAAGAAGTTTTGGATTGCAAGGTAAAACTCATCATCACTTATACATAAATCCCTATCGACCTAATTACTAAGGATGGAAAGAATGCTTACACCAGCTTACTCTACATTGAAAAATCAAATTACTTACCCATTCACTATACCTCCTCATCTCACTAAGCTTATAACTCTTTAAATCTCATGGGGCTTGATGTCACCTAAGTTACACCTCCTTTTTAGAGGATAAAACAGTTGTTGTCAAGATATATAATCCTACTAAGGTTAGGGTTGAACCCACGGGAATACATAGACTCAAGACAAATTCACCAATAACCAATTCAAGTAGTTAACCAACTCAATTCCCCAAAAACAGGGGGGAGGGGGGTTGCAATAATCAATTAAAAAGTAAACTAAAATAACCATCACAAGAAATAATCAATAATAGAGAGCAACTAGGGTATTATGTTCCCCATGATTCCCCAACTTAGTATCACTGGATAACCCAATTCTTGTCTAGCGTACAATATGCAGGACGATAATTTAAGATCACTAAGTAATTTAGTCAAAGGTGCGAGGCAAATTACACTATGTGATTTGGCCCATCTTCATAGTGTGCAATACTAACCATTATCAATAAGTCCCAATCAGCCTCCCCTTGGCCTAGTTCTGTTGATTAGACGAGAGCATATCATCGAATCTTATTAATCAATCTCTTTTTCTATTCATTACTACCTTGGCCAGTCAGTAACACTAAGCGAGTTCTTATGTTGACCACTATTATAAAACATGCAAAATGAAGAGAATTGATCAATACACGCATACACCCATTCCAAGAATTGCAAATTACCCAGGTTAACTAAGTTCTTCATGATTCCAACAGCCCTAGTTATGGATTAGCTACTCATGCTATGGGTAGATGAATAAATTATGAATTGAGAATACATAATTAAATACTTACCCAATTGAATAAACATCAAGCATATCCAAGAAGAAGGAGAATCACAAGCTTCAAGATCAAATTTACCCACAAGTGTTTTCTCACTATTTCTCTCTCAAGTATTGGGTTGTCCAAGTACAAACCCTAAATGGCATCCTCTTTTGTACAATGACCTAAAAGTACTATTTATAGTAATTAAGTTAAGTCCTAAAAAAATAGAAAAACTGGTTGGCGGACTCAACGAAAGGTCTCTATGACTTGTAATGTGAGTTACGACTCGTAGTCAAGGTCTCGTAGTTAACTTCTGGGATTCTGGATTCCTCTTCTATGACTCTGCTTCATGACTCGTACACTGATCTACAACTCATACACTAATTTATGACTCATAATGCATGTTCATAGATGTTTAGGGGGAAGAAAAGGAACTGGTATTGTTCAGGGGTAATATTAGTTGCACGTCAAATTTGTCAACATGGTATTACAGCCAAGGACTGAGAAAAGGACTGTAGCCATTATGGCAGACCTGTACCTAATGGAGAAGCTAAGAACTATGGTGGAAGTAAATTTACCAGCACTGATGATGGAACACATGACCAAAGTGTTCAACATGGCGGAAGGGAAACATGGCCTGGCATATTTTTGCTAAACAAGATGCTTGAGGCTTGTATAGTAGAGCTGAGCAGAAGAACTACAGGGATAATCAAGCATTCTCTATCTTATAACACACTTATGGAATGTGAGTGTGGAGACTTCAAGGCTGAGGCTAAAAAATCTCCTATGTCTGATCTAGTGGGTCAGAACGAAGCCTTAAAAGCTCAAGTAAGGGACGTGACTGCTACCTGGCCAAGAAAGATGCTGATCTCATCATGTTGAATGCGGAATTGGCCAAAGGCCCAAGAGGAAGACCTGACTCTGCTGAGGTGAATGAGCTGAGGGAAGTTCATGACCAACTAACCAAGGAAGTTAAGTCCCTCACCCAACAACTTCTGGATGCCCATAAGGACCACAGTGCAAATATGTCCAAATTAATCCAGTCCCTTACATCCAAGTCCTCTAGTCCCTATGATTCCCACTTTTGTATTCCCTTCTCCCTTGTCCTTCTGAAATACTTGTTCTCGGTCCTTTTCATTGAAAGTTGTTTCTTTGTGTTTATGGATGGTCTTGGCCCCGGACCTGGGTAGAATATGTTTTTGTACTGGTGATTATGAATGGTTTACTATATGAATGAATCTGGTTCTTATGTGTGTATCTTTTTTTATTCATTTTTCTTCATTTTCTATGGTATTTGATTATATTATGCTTCCTCAAGTACTCGATATTTTCTAACGGTGATCTTCTCGCAGTTTATTGTTTCCTTTTAATGATGCCAAAAAGGGGAAGATGTATATTACATTCAAGGGTAATATCGGGGGAGCATATGTTCAGGGGGAAGAAAAGGAACAGGGTTTTGAATAGGTTCAACATAGGCTAATGTGGCAAAGTTTGTCATTATCAAAAAATGAAAAATTATTAAGTACATGTTTTGATGATTGACAAACTAAGTCAAGGCCCAGGTAGACCATCAGGCTATTATGCTTAAGCTAGTTCTGGAGAACAACTTGTAAAGCTATTGTGGTTGGTAAGATGTCTATCAGACTTGTACTAAAGGACCACTGGTCCATGAAGCGTATTCACAACAGCATAAAAGAAAGATGTCCAAGGTAGAAATAGAAATATAAGTTTTCAAGCAATTCTCAGGTTGAATATTCTCAATTTAAAAAACTCCTCCTGGGCTTCTTCTGTAAGAAGATAAAGAAGATTCAGACGTAGGACCTGATGGTAGTTCTATAGTTATCTAGATTGTTGGGTCTTGTATTGTGTTGTAAAGTGCAAGATCACTCCTAAATTATAAAGGCATGTGATCATTTTTGTTCTAGTTTGTTTAGGTGATCTGTATGCCTTGTAAACAGTGTCGAAGTCTAAAGGTTGGGTTGAATTTTGTTCTACCTGGATAAGGCTTGTGGGTTTAGACTAGAATAGGCTTTGCAGGTGCTCATTGCTTGTGCTTGTTGTACAAGCTGTTGTTGTAAGGGAAATTAGAGAAATAATAAGTGTGTTGTATTTCTTTACTTTGCTCTTTAGTGTATTTGGTTGGGTAAATCCTGTAGTGACAGGTCATGGTTGTTCCTCCCTCGAACAGGGAGTTTTTCCACGTAAAAATCTTTGTGCTTTTGTCGTTTATTTTCTTCTAAGTTTTACCTTACTGTACTTTGAGGGACCTGATCCTTCATTAGGCTAGGAGCACGCTAACTCAATAAGTGGTATCGGAGTAGGGATCTCTATCAGGTTCAGACCTTGAGATTTACTGTGAAAATGGTTGCTCCACTTAACTTGGAAGAAGGACAATCATCTACTAGACCACCAGATTCAATGTCAATAACTATGGTTGGTGGAAAGGTCGCATGCTTGATTTCTTGATGGCTAAAGACAGTGAACTATGGGACATTGTTCTAGATGTACCATATGTTTCAATGACTGAAGTGAAAGAAGGTGATACTACCAAGTCAATTCCAAAAACTAGACAACAATACATTGAGTATAACAAGAAGAAAATTGAGAAAAATAAAAAAGCAAAACAATTGATTGTGTGTGGTATAGGAGCTGAGGAGTACAACCAGATCTCACCCTTTGAATCTACTAAGGAGATTTGGGATTGTCTGAAGAATGCACATGAAGGAACTGAACTAGTGATAGAGTCCAAAGTGGAAATGCTAACATCTCAATATGAGAACTTTATTATGCATGAAGGAGAGACCATACAAGAAATGGAGACCAGGTTCTCAGCAATAACCAATGAACTCAAGTGTTTGGGAGAACCCATCAGTCAAAGCAACCAAGTTTAAAAGATTCTGAGAGTACTTTCCAAGTCATGGGAGAGTAAGTTGGATGTCATCACTGAGTCAAAGGACCTGGAAATCTGAAAATGGATTTTCTCATAGTCATACTTCATACACATGAGTTGAATAAGAAACATGATACAACCAAGAGAGATAGGAAGAAAGACAAAACCTTAGCACTAAAAACTACTCAAAGTGATGACGAGATTGAAGGTGCAAATATGGCTTATCTCATATAGAGGTTCAAGAAGTTTGTTAGAAAGAGTCATGGTTTGACAAAGAAGGGAAATGTTGGCAGGTCTCATGGAAGTACTGACTTATGTCATGGTTGTGGAAAATTTGGACACTTTATTAGAGAGTGTCCTCATGGAAAAAGTGATCATAAAGATGGACAAAAAGCTGGGAAAGATAGAAGGAAGGACCAGGTTCAAGACAAGTATAAGAAAAAGGTTGTTGCTGACAAGATAATGAGAAAAACACTGGGAGTCATTTTTCTGGTGGATCTGAAGAAGAAGAAGAACCTCAAGATTCATCTATGCTTGTAGTGAAGGATGATGATGAAATCTATGATATCCTATTTGGTTTTATGGCCCAGTTGGATGATGAAGAAGAAGATGATGAAGAGTTAACACTGCTAGACCTTAAACATAACTTAGATATTTATTCTACTAGAAAGTTGAAGAAACTAGCATGTGTTCTCATTGATACTATATATGAATTGACTACTGAGAAGGATATGCTAAACAATAGTTTAGATGTATCACAGGATGAAAAAACTGTGTTGACTACTCAGGTATTAGACCTTAAGGTTAAGGTAGTAGCTCTTGACATTGAAAAAAAGGAATTACTAAAACTGCTGGAAGCTGAAAGTCGATCTGATGCAATGTTAAAGAAAAAGATTAGTGAAAATGAACTTGTATTGGAAGAAAACCTGAAGGAGTATGAATTAAAATTAAACTTAGCCTTAGAAAGAAACTCTATGATGGAAAAGGACCTGATGAAAGTTAAAGAGGACTTAAATAAGTCAATGAAGTGGATTATTTCTTCTAAACTTCTAGGAGATATGTCCTGTAGCTGGAGTTGTGTGAAAAAGTGATTGGGGTATGTCAACAAAATTGACCCACCCTATAATCCACACAACATGTATGTATTTGTTATTGACAATCTTCTATGCTTGCACTATGGGAGAAATGGGCATCTTAATGACAACTGTGAAGTTTTGAGGAGAACTTTGAACAAAAAGAAGTCTATTCACTCTGAAAAGCAAGATATGAAAGAAGGACCAGGTCCTAAGCCTAAACAAAGGACTAGATCTCTGCCCCTCCGGACTAGAAAATCTGTAATTCGGTCTTTATCTACTTATTGGGAGCTCATATTGAAATGGGTTCCCAAAATTAACTTTTGATCACTTGCAGGAAAAGTCAGGAGGAGGTAGTCAGTGCTGGTACATGGATAGTGAATGTTCAAAGCACATGACTGGAAGGACTAAAAACTTCCTCACATTGAATGAATTTAAAGGAGGAAGTGCCTCTTTTGGTGGTGGTCAAAAAGGTTATATCATGGGCATAAGAAAGATTGGCAAATGCTTTGAGAAAACTATTGAAGATGTGTGCTGTGTTGAAGGATTAAAGTACAGTATTTTTAGTGTATCTTAAATCTGTGACAAAGGGAATGAAGTCAGATTTTTATTACACAAGTGCACAGTTACAAACTTGTCAAATAAGAAGGTGGTGCTGACAACAATGAGATGCAGGAACATGTAATTGGCGGACTTAAGAACAACAAAGAATTTACAAAGTTTCATATTTGACTAGTCTTTTTTATCATAGAGAACGTTTATGACTCAGTAAATAGAGGTTCATAATTATAGAGTTTTGTTTAGAAGGGGAGAATTTGTGAGTTTCAAACTTCACTTCTTTAAGTGAAGTTTGTGAGATATTTCTCTATATATTTTGAATGGACTATTCGTTTCTTATGGTGGACTAGGTCAATTTGGTACCAAAGAAGCACATTGAATTATTGTATGTATTTTAATTCTCGTTTGTCTTATTGTATGTATATTTAATTCTCGTTCATCTTCTTACTCAGCTTCCATGAAACTTGCTTATAACTTTCACATAAAGTGCAAACCTAGTGAACTAAAGTTCCTATTATGCATGGGGTCTGGGGAACGGCCCGATCACTAGGGTCTATTCTATACAATCTTACCTTGCATTTCCGCAAAAGCCTGTATCCAGAACTCATGACCTATAATACCTAATTATTTTGGCCCTTAACATGTACTGGTTTTGATTATCCTACCAAATTATCCCTTCTTGCACGTCTTATAGCTTAATAAATTTGGTAGTTGATCCATTGTCATTGACGTAATCCCCTTATTAAGTTCACTCTCTCTTAAATAATTGTCTGACTAATTAAGTAATATTAATGAGGGGATTGTGTTCGTCGGTTAATCGACCTATTTTCTTTCACTCAATTGGAAAAATTTTAGGATTTACGCATGTTCTACATATGTAGTTATTGATGGTAACTTATTATGAGCTGTTTGTTAACGTAAGATCATAAATTGTGTTCAGTGCCAAAAAAGAAACATAACCTAACATACCAAAATTTGCTTCAAACTCTAATAGAACCGTTACTGCCTCTATTTGTTTGGCAAGTTTTTGGGGCAAAGAACTGATGTGAAGGGAGCAAGCCATGTGACTTCAAATCCTTTTTGTTTTAAACATACTGGCCACTTGACGAAAGTCACTTGTGCTATTAAAAGTTCCCAGTGGATAGCCCTTGCACAAAAATATTTTATTTAGAAGCCTTGAGCAAAATATATTATAACAATGTAAATAATTTTTGAACAAGCAGTATCTATTTATCGGAAATTACAAAGGGAAAATGCAAGCTAAACTAATGAAAGGTATCTTTATTTATTGCTATTATGAGCACAATCTTATCGGAGCAGATTCAATTAATTTGGTGTATCAGATTTATTTGAATTCAATACTTTCGAATAAAAGCATAAATTTATAAGTGAAAACTCAATAAAAGTATGTAATGAATAATATACGGACCCAAAACTTTAAAATAATAACAATTAAATGCTAAGAATCTTAATTAAAGATTTGTTGAAACTTTCTTTTAGTTACTCTACTAGTTTTTAGAAAAATAAGTTGTTTAGTTTAGGATAAATTTGAATTTTAGTTAGGTTGTCTGAGTTGTTGAGATATTTTAGTGTAACACCTTGAAAACTTCTAAGCTAAGATCCAAACTTCCAGACCTTGAAAACTTCTAAACTAAGATCCGAACTTCCTTCATATATGTATGTGATCATACCAAGTGATTCTAACCTTGCATATAGGTGTTAAAGTCTATAGAGGGATTATAGATTAATTTGAGATGAATTAAGGTCACAAGAATCCCTTAACACAAAGTTGAGATGAAAACTTCCTATAGCGATTGACTTTCGATATGAAATTCTATGAAATTAGGTGAGCCAATAACTCCAAAGTTGTGAATGTATGTTAACATCCTTTGCTAATTAATTAAAGTGTGTCAGATGTGGTTTGAGGTCATAGGGGACACCCAAGGTCAAGCTAGGTTCAAAACATTTCCTTCGGTTAAATTTCAGTATGAGTTTGTAGAAGGGTAACTTCAAATGATCATATCTCTTAGCACATAATGATTTAGCTATGCCATAGCCTATTAAATTAAAGATCTTTGAATTAGTTTTCCAACTCATCTTATTTTTACTCAATCGGAGTTTGGAGTAAAACATTATTACCATTTAACTGAAATGTGTCTAAACTGAAAATTTCGGCGATCCACCATTTTGACCCCCAGATTGTTTAGAATCTTTAAAATTGTAAGAAAGGGTGGTCTAAGTTTCCATTCGGTGTACCACTGAATAGTTTGGCGATGGGACCCCTAGACCACCGATTTGGCCAAGGGAACTCTTTAAAAGATCTTTTTTCAGTGTTGATAATTATTTGACTTTTCTAAAAGGATATGTTAAATCTTTTACCATTAATTAAACTCCCTAAGTCTATTCTATAGCCCAATAACTTCCCATTAGCGCATAAATCCCTAAAAACATTAGATTTTTATGTCCAAAGTTCTCTCTCGAAGAAGCCTGGGTTCTTAATCTTCAAGTTAAGACAAAAGGTTTTTTCAAGAGATTTTTCTCTTCCAGGCATATAAGTCCTATCTAAAACATAGAAAAAGTTCTTCCATGTGCTGAATAAACTGGATTAATTGAATTGTGAATTACTAGCCTTTCGTGAATATTTTATTTAGATTTTCTCAAAAATTTAGAATATTCTTACATACTATTATATGGTTGATTGTTCTCATAAATTAATTTCTGAATACATGAATTTCATCATTTACTACATAAGCTCCAGTTATATTGGCTCTTAAACTTGAATGTCTAGATGCATTAATTGGTAATAGAAGCGTGAATTGTGGAACTTATGAATGTAAATAGAATTAAATACAAATCTAACCTTGATGAGACTAGAATGCCCTTTTATGTTTCACAACTTGAACCCAAATGATTGAATAAAACTGAATGTTATCATTAATGTATATTTAAATCAATCTTGAAAGATGTGATTGTAAATTGATTGGATAGTAATATGATAGGCTGAAAGGATTGATTCTGTTAGAATTGATTAACTAAAGAGTCCATAAGATACTTATTGATTGGAATTAATTGTTTACGAGCACTGAGTCTTGGGTGGAGTATCGAGTACCAAATTGAGTGAGAGTAAGTCCAACTCAAACTTAATAACTACATCACCAAACGTAGAAGAAGATTAAACCATTAAGTTGAAAGTTTCCTTATTTTTATTATCCTGAAACAATAGGACTTGATTGATTGTTGGATCCTGATTGGTTGATTCTCCCTTTACATTGGCAAAGTATTTGACGATTGTAGCAACATCAACGCGATTATTGTATGATCACTAGCTCATAAGTGATTGTTATCGGATAAGAGAAACTCCCATATAAGTCATGATAGTACTATGATTGGATTGAATTGTATTGTATTGGATTATATATGATTGATCTATGTTTAAACCGTGCTATTGCTTTAGACTTATGACGTCTTGATTGAGTTCCTTATTTCTTGATTTGACTTATTTGAGCTGATATTATTCTATCTTGATGCCTATCTCATTCTGTTATTTTACACACTCATACATTTCAGTATTGACGTCCATTTAGGCCTACATCATCTGATGATGTAAAGACAAGTACTAGAGATCATCAACAATGAGGATCTATTAGTTTTTTGTTTATTTGAAAAACCTCCTTGCTTTTGAAGGATTTCCTCATTATTATAATCTAGCTATTGGAGTTTAGATTTATTTTATTTTATTTTGAGGTAGTCATGGACCTGTCATTAGTACCAGCTACATAGATGAATAGAGGTTGCATAGACAAGATTATCGAGTTGTGATTGGATATTATTTTTTTCTAGTTTCGTTCATGCTGGTCTTATTTAGTTGAGTTGATAGATTGGTTAGCCTTTGGCCACTGATTGTTGATTGGATTATTATTTATTTCAGTAAATCTTGATTGTTGATATCTTCCATTGTTAGATTATGACTGAATGAATGTGATGAGGGTAAGTGGTTCGCTTGGGAATTAGATATGGTTTTCGAGTGCCAGCCATTCCAAGGGTACCCTCCCAAGGCTTGGAAAATTTGGTATCAGAGCATAAAGTTCAAGAGTCTTAGGGAGTCTATAAAGCCATGTGTAGTATAGTCTTGTTTATGGGTGAGTTGTGCACCACACCTATAAGCATGAGGCTATAAGATATTAGGAATTATTATACTTTTTTCTCATTCTGAATTCGTGCTATCGAGTTTAACTCAATGAATGTCTCTTTGATTCATGCATTATGCGTATTGCAAAATTATGATCATGCCTCCAAGAAGAACTATTAGAGGAAAAGGAGATTCAGCTTGACATAATGCTAACCAACCCGAGCCATAGAATTAAGAAGAACCCACAGGCCCAACCATTCTTGCTAAGTAGCCACCACATATTGACAATAACAATATTGAACTTCGTCGAGCCATCTAGATGTTAACATAGATTGTGGCAGCACCAGTTGCTAGGCAGGGAGCAGGTAGACAAGATACTCAAGATATATCTAGATTTTGTAAGTTCATGAGGATGAACCCACCTGAGTTCTCATGGTCTACACCCAATGAGGATCGAAAAAACTACATTGATGAGCTTCCAAAATGCTTCAAGTCATACAAGTGGGTGATGCTAATAGGGTTGAGTTTGCTGCCTACCAGCTCAAAGGTTTGCCAGGTTGTGGTTTGATCAGTGATGGAAAAAACAGAGAAGATGGTGCACCAATTCTAATTTGGGCAGTGTTTGAGGAGGCTTTCTTAGGGAGATTTTTCCCAAGAGAGCTAAGGTAAAAAAAAATTTAAATCTAAAACAAGGCTCCATGACTATGTAGGAATATGGTGTCAAGTTTACCCAGCTGTTTCATTATGCTCTGGAGATGATTGCATATATGAGAGGGAGTATGTTCATGAGATGAACAAGGGGTCGAAGAAGAATGAAAGGGGAGTTATATTTCTAAGTGATATGGATATTGGAAGGTTAATGACTTATGTATAGTAAACTAATGAGGAAAGGCAGAAGAATGTGGAAGAGTACAAGAATAAGAAGGCAAAGACATCCTACCTTGAGGTTGGGAAGAGAGGAAATGAGAATGGTAACAGATTTCAGTTAGGGTCAATGTCGTCATTTGCTAGTGTAATTGCACCTAGAAACTAGAATGAAAAAAAGGTCTCAGAATTTCAGAGCCCAGGGATCTCAGACACAGTCTAGTGTGTGTCAAGGTTTACAAGGTAAGCTACTATGTGGGAAGTATGTCAAACTTCACTTGAGAGAATATTTTGAGATAGGTTGCTTCCAAAGGGATTGTCCAAAGTGTCGCCTTATGTCTTCTTAAACCTTTCAGTGTGTCTAATCTTATTGATGAGTCTGTCTTATCTGGGAGGGGCTATAGAGATTACTCCATGTTAATCTATCATAGAGATACCATGGACGACTTAGTTTGGTTTGACATGGTTAATTTTGACATAATTTGGGGTATGGACTAACTTTATGCCTGTTATGCTCTATCGATTGTAGAACTCAAACTGTTAAGTTCTAATTCCCAAACGAGACTGCCTTAGAATGGAAGGGTAGTCTTGTCATGCCTAGGGGTAAATCATCTCCTACCTTAGGTCTAGAAAGTTGATCTCTAAAGGGTGTATTTATAACATTGTTAGAGTCAAATATGATAGTGTTGAGTCTCCTGCTCTTGAGTCAGTTTGATTATGAGTAAGTTTTCAGAAGTGTTCCTTGATGATATGACTAGAGGCACTCATGATTAGGAGATTGACTTTAGAATTAATGTTCTTCTCGATACTCATCCTATCTCTATTTCACCTTATAGAATGACTCCTGATGAGTTGAAAAAATTGAAAGAGCTTCATTAGGCTGAGTGTCTCTCCTTGGGGTACTCCTGCCCTATTCCTGTGAAAGAAATATGGGTCTCTAAAAGTGTGTATTAATTATAGGCAATTGAATTGTTAGACCCTGTAAATAACTTAATGAAGGTCAATTACTAATTCGGGGAAAATTGTTGCGATTGAGCTATATTTGAAATTTATTTAACTTAAGGTGCGGGAGTATGGAATTAAGTGGATTTGGTGG
>JAOTQR010134338.1:0-12354 GCA_025774065.1 Solanum ossicruentum | reverse complement strand
CCTTCATGGGTTACACCTTCAAATAAACCCAATCATCAACCTTGAATACAAGATTCCTTCTGCTCACATTGACATAAGACTTTGGGCGACTTTGGCTGTTTTCAACCTTTCTCTAATCATCCTTACCTTATCTATAGCATCCATAACCAGATATGGTCCCAATAAATCCACCTCACTAACCTTAAACCACCCAATCGGTAATCTATAATGTCTACCATAGAGAGCTTCAAAAGGATCCATATTGATGCTAGAATGATAGCTATTATTGTATGCAAATCCAATAAAATGAAGATGATCATCCCAACTACCCTTAAGTTCCAATACACAAGCCCTAAGCATGTCCTCAATTGTTTGGATAGTTCTTTCGATTTGGCTATCCGTTTAAGGTTGAAAGGCCGTATTAAGCTTTACCTTGGTCCCAAGACCTCTTTGGAAGGACCTCCAAAAGTGAGAAGTGAATTGTGCACCACGATCCGATATGATGGATAAAGGAAACCCATGCCACCTCACCAAGTGATGAATGTACAACCTAGCATAATCTTCAGCCCAATATGTAGTCTTAACCCGTAGAAAGTAAGCCGATTTTGTCATCTATCAACCCGAACCCATATGGAATCAAAACCCTTTCTCATCTTGGGCAACCCAACCACAAAATCCTTATTAATCTCTTCCCACTTCCAAGGAGGAATCCCTATGTCTTGGGTTAGGCAACCCAGCCTTTGATATTTGGCTTTGATTTATTAGCAACTATGGAGACCAGAAACAAATTTTGCGATGTCTTTCTTCATGCCCCCAACCAATACACCTATCTCAAATCTCTATACATTTTAGTAGACCCGAGGTGAATTTAATAAGGAGAACCATGAGCCTCATCAAGAATCTTTTCCTTCAAGCTATCAACATAAGACACACACAATCTATCTTAGTACCTAAGGGCACCATCTCCCCCTTGGGAGAAAACCTCCACCTTACCATCTTTTACCAATTCCTTTAATTCCAACAAAGTGGGGTCAAGATCTTGCTTAGCTTTCACCTCGTCAACCAATGAAGATTTAGAACCATCAACAACAACACTACCACCATTATCAACTCTTTCCAACCTAACCCCAAACCTAGCCAACTGATGGACCTCTCTAGCCATCTCTTCATCACCACCATCAACATGAGCTAGGCTACCCATAGACACCCTAGTCAAAGCATCCGCCACAACACTAGCCTTACCCGGATGATAATGCACACTCATATCATAATCCTTAAGAAGTTTTAACCACCTTATTTGCCTCAAGTTAAGATCCTTTTGTGTGAAAACATATTGGAGGCTCTTATGATCGGTGAACATATCAACATGCACCTTATACAAATAATGACGCCATATCTTTAATGCAAATACCATGACAGTTCTAGATCATAGGTAGGGTAGTTCTTTTAATGCACCTTGAGTTGCCTAGAAGCATAGGCTATGACTTTACCACTTTGCATTAGAACACAACCCAAACAAACTCTAGAAGCATCATAATACACAACAAATCACTCTAGCCCTTCAGGTAGTGATAATATAGGAGCGGATACAAGCTTATCTTTCGATGTTTAGAAGCTCCTCTCACACTCATCGTTCTATACAAACTTAGCCTTTTTTGAGTCAATTTTGTCATAGGAGAAACAATACAAGAGAACCCATTGTCAAATCTCCGGTAGTAACCCGCTATGCCAAGAAACTCCTATTGTCCAACGGGATCAATGTTTTAGGCAAATTTCTAATCACATCCATCTTATTAGGATCTACCTTAATGACACACCCCGACACCATATGACCTAGGAAGGCAACAACCTTCAACCAAAATTCACATTTTCATACTTAGCATACAATTTCTCCTCCCTCAATCATTGCAGCACTACCCTCAAATGACCCACATGCTCCTCCTCATTATATGAATAGATTAAAATGTCATCAATGAATACTACAACAATCAAATCAAGGTAGGGTTAATAGACCCTATTTATTAGGTCCATGAAGATGGCCAGTGCATTGATCAACCCAAATTACATCACAACAAACATATAATGCCCATACCTAGTCCGGAAGGTCATCTTAGGATTATCACACGCCCTCACCTTCATTTGATGGTATCTGAACCGAAGGTCAACCTTAGAGAAATGGCTAGTCCTTTGCAACTGGTCTGACAAATCATCAATTCTTAGAAGAGGATATCTATTCTTGATGGTGACCCTATTAAGTTGCCGACAATCAGTACACATTCTAAGTGACCCATCCTTCTTTTTCACAAACAACACTGGTACACCTAAGGTAATTGGCTAGGCATAATGAAACCCTTCTCCAACAAATCCATCAATTGCTCTTTCAACTCCTTTAACTCTGCCAGGCCATACGATAGGGGGAATAAAAATGGGTTGAGTATTGAGAAGGAGGTCTATAGCAAAATCTATTTCCCTTTCGGTAGGAATACTTGGAAGTTCATTTGGAAAGACCTCAAGGAACTCACTTACAACCAAAACCGACTCTGTGGGAAGGACTTTGGACTCAAATCCTAACCCTCAGGAGATGGTAAATAC
The DNA here is from genome assembly GCA_025774065.1 of Solanum ossicruentum. Taxonomy (NCBI): domain Eukaryota; kingdom Viridiplantae; phylum Streptophyta; class Magnoliopsida; order Solanales; family Solanaceae; genus Solanum; species Solanum ossicruentum. Next base: position 9,783 of record JAOTQR010134338.1, on the reverse strand, counting down.
ACCCCTAAAAGATCAACTTATGGGCTTTAATGTAAGAGATGAACCTACCCTTGACCACCACATCATGACTCCCACTTAAGGCTGGGTTCATTTGGGATTTGAAATTTGTTCCTACGGGTACTACAATCAATAGAAGCATAGTATGCATGCAACCAATCCATCTTAAGAATGATATCAAAATCAACCATGTCCAACTCAACAAAATCACAAGGTAATACTTTATGCAAAATACAAATGGGACAATCTCTATAAACCTTCCTAGCAACAATGGATGCACCAATAGGAGTAGACACCTCATATGACTCACACAACAATTCGGGTTCAACATGAAACTTTTTGGCAACAAAGAGGGTTAACAAAAGAAAAAGTAGCACCCAGATCAATCAATGCATACACATCAAAATCAAAAAATTTCAACATACCGATGATAAAGTCGGGCACCTCATCAACCACTTGCCTCCCATGCAAAGCATAAAATCGATTGTGCCTTGGGGCACCCTCCTGTCGGCCACCTCTTCCCAAAAGAATCTCATTAGCACCATATGGACGAACCTCCTTACCCTTGTTGCGATTTTGGGGGAAATCCATCACCTTATACCCAACTTCCTCACAACCATAGAAAGCATTAGTATCCCTCAAGCACGGGCCACTATGATCCTTACTACATTTCGGACACCCACTAATAGGAACCACACCTCCAATACCTTGAGACCTTGGAAAATCATTGGCCACCCTATTTTGCAATGCATGAGAAGACACTTGGCCTTGATTGAATCGACCACCCTTATGAATATGGAACTTCCTTTCTAAATGGGCCTTTTTGGCCTCATGACTCCTCCTCTTCCTAAACTTTTCCTCCTCCATTTGTTTGTCATAGGTCATCATTCGTGACAAGTCCCTATCACGAATCAACATGGTGGACCGATACTCTTTACTCACTAAGTCGGAAACACCCATCAAATATTTATTCATCCTAGAGCTTGAGTTGACCACCAAATGTGGAGCATAATTTGAAAGTTCGTTGAACTTGAGGGCATACTCCCTCACACTCATAGACCCTTGTCTCAAATTCATAAATTCCACCAACTTAACTTCCTTAATCTTTAGAGGGAAGAATCGGTTAATGAAAGCCGCCTTGAACTCTTCCTAAAGTATCACATTGTTGGCTCCCTTCTCCTCCTTCCATTGATTGTACCCTATTTGTGCTACCCTTTTGAGTTGTTAGGCTTCCACCTCCGCCTTATACTTCTACCTCACACCCATGAAAGCTAAAATCTTGTAAACCTCATCAATGAATTCTTGAGGGTCCTTTCTCACCTTTGACATCCTCATAAAATCTCTCACTCGAGATGCCGGTGTAGGAGCACGAGTGGCTTGGGCCCCTTGGTTGGATTGGTTAGCCACAACTTATGAAAGCAAAGTGAGAGCATCCTGAAGCTCTCTATTAGTCGGTTGCCCCTCAAGTTTGCATGCTCTTGTTCCTCTCGTGTTAGGCATGATCTAGTATAACAAAGGACAACCATTACGGGGGAAAACCTTACCTCAACTTCTATAGAACGACATAGAGTAAGAAGAAGGAAAACATTTCCTAAATGCCTCATAGCCTTCAACTCATAGTTGTGGTGCACAACACAAACATGAATAAGAAACTAATCAATGTAGTGTATTGGACTCTGAGGATCTAACAACCTAGTATTTTAATACAAAGTTTGTCATGACCCAAGCCTAGGACCTAGATCTAACACGACGCAAGGTGAACCTGAAGGAACCCCCAACAAGCCTCTTAGCACATCATTACATATCCTTGGTTGTGGAAGCAATAAAATAGAAACAAGAGTAGAAATAGGGATAACAAGGCTAAGGGACACCATTCATATCATAACAACAAGAGTCAAGAGAGAGAGAGAGAGAGTCAAAGCTTATCACATTATACATGGCATGCCCAACAACACCTCTACTACATAGATAAGAGCGGGGGCCAAGACAAACAACTGGGCTTACCCTCATAGTCAATATTTACATGAAAGAAAATTAATCTTAGAACATAGCATGATATCATAAGCAATGTCCCCGGAATTGAGGACTCACCAACAAACTTGAGTGGAATCGTACTAGCCACGTGAATGGGGATGCTAAAGCAGAGTTTTGGTTCCTACATGGTGACATCATATAGGAATATAGTATGAATTAATATATTTGAATGTACTAAGTATGTATGATTCAATTGAAATGACCCCAAAAAGTGCACGAAAATGTGCCTTGGAAGTGCCTAGAATCGTAATTTTTATATATCTAAAAATTTGTTCATTATTTCAAAAATCTAACTTTATATTCTTATTCAAGGGGTCAAATTGAGTTGAAAATGGATCTAACCCAAATATTAGAACAACTTTATAAAAATCCAAAAAACACAAAAAACACAATTTAGGAGGGTCAAATTTGAAGGGGCATATCTATTAGTACACAAAGAATTGGGTGGTCTACTACTGATCAAATGAAAGCTCTTTGAAGTATCTTTCTAATGCATTTGGTTTCACTTCATTCGGAGTTCAGATGAAGAATTTATGCCTATTTTCTTAGAACTTGTTTGTGCAGAAATGCAGATTTCCAGTGAGTAATCCGTGTCACCTCCGTGATGCGGACCAGTGTTATTTTGGTCCTATTCTTTTGATTTCAGTCCAAGACTTTCAAGTCTTGGGCCTAAGGGTTCCCACAATTGAAATTACATGTGCTTTGCCTAATTTAACCGTCATATCATCTTTAACATTCCCCAATATCCTCTCAAACACTTAGACTAATACTTCACCCTAAATTAAAGTCCCAAAACTCAAGACAAATCTTAAGAATTTCATCAAGGATTTCATTCAAGCTTCAAGTCTCCATCTCCATTCTTCTTCAAGGGTTTTCCAAAGTCAAGGTATGTGATATTGAACCATTGGGTCCTTTCACCCATGGTGCCTAAGCGTCCTTTTTACTAATATTGCATGATTTAAAGTTGATTATACATGTGGGTCTTGTATATTGAGAAATTTACAGCATAGTGATTTTCATGAAAGTATGGTTGTTTTAGCATGTTTTGAGCTCTAAATCTTGGATCTAATGTTGAGTTTGATGAGGGGTTTTGTTGTGAATGTCTTATGGGTGTTGCAAGGTGTTGATTGATGGTTTTACTATAGATTTTCTTGCATGATTTCATCTCTAAATGACATGGTCTTTTACTCCCATTTCACACCCTTCAAGTGTTTGATAAAATGTCCGGCTAGGGTTTACTGAGGAAATGAAGGTCCAAAGCATGAGATATGATATGATTGATATTATGATGATAAAATAAGCTTATGTTGAGATATGATATGAATGATGTTATGATGATGAAATGAGGTTATGTATACGATTATTCCTATATGAGGTGTTGCACTAGAGCATATGATAGGTCCTATATAAAGTGTTGCATTATGAGAGCCCGGGTAACCATGTTGGGGGTTTATACCCATCAACCATGCGAGGGATTTATACTTCATCACCATGTTGATAAGGTGTGATTATCATCGATTATTTGAGAGGTTTATACCACACAACCACAAAGGGGTGTATACCTTGAATAACTAGCTTGGTCTCTTCTACACATATGATACCCTACATGAGCATGAGTTATTTAAGCATGTTTTACTTATGCATTGATCATACATGCCATATTGTTATATCATGCCTATTGCATATTATTATGTATTTTGATTATGATGCCTATCTCTTGTTGCATTGCATCCTACATACTTAGTATATTCAAATGTACTAACGCACACTCTATGCCTACATGATGTTACCATATAGGAATTGGAGCTCCTATTGATTCTTCTTGTGGCTAGACGAATTGTTCAAGTTAGCCTTCGGTGAGTCCTCCATTCCGCAGACAACAACTATTCTCTTATACTATGTTCTAAGACTATCTTTCTTTTGTGTATGTATTAACTATGAGGGTGAGCCCAGTTGCTTGTCTTGGCCCCACTTTTATCTATGTAGTAGAGGTGTTGTTGGACATGCTATGCATTATGCTTGAGCTTTGACTAACTTATGATATCTAAGCTATTTAAATATAAGTCTCTCTCTCTCCCTTAGTCCCAATTCCCCATGTTTATGTTTCTTATGTTGTTTTACATTTTTTCCATGATGAAGGATATTTAATGACATGCTATGAGGCTTATTTGGGGTTCCTTCAGGTTCCCTAGTTGCCAGTGACGTCTAGGCCCTAGGCTTGGGTCATGACAACAATGCAACAAGTGATAAGCACCATAATCAAAATGCATAACATAGAAAATGAGTAAGTATATAGTAATATGGCATGTATGAATGATGCTTGAAATAAAACCATGCTTATATAGAACATAATCCATGTGTAGGGAGAGATCACTTTAGTGAATTTCCAAGGCCTACCACCCCCTTGGAGAGGCCATGATGTACAAACCCCAACATAGTTGATGGAGTACAAACTTGCCAATGTGGTTATCAAGGTACAAACCCCTCAACATGGTTGCACGGGCTTGCCATCTCCCGAGCGAGGCGATCGAGGTACAAACCCCTCAACAAGGTTACCCGAGCCTATAACATGCCGAGTGAGGGTTGATCATTTACCCCATATCATAAAGATAATATCATTTACATACATTCCTTTCATCATCATATAGCCATTCAACTCATCAGACATGTATTGGACCTTCAATTCCTCAAGAAATTATTATCTGGACATTTTATGAAACACTTGGTGGGTGTGTAGTGCTAACAAAAAACATACAATTCAAGAGTGAAATCATGCAAGAAAAATCATTGTAATACTATAAATAGATACTTGGAAACTCCCTCAAGCAACATACATCAAAACCCTTCATCAAATCCCACATTAGATCTTAGATTCATAACTCCAAACATGCTGAAACAGTCACAATTTCATGAAACCCCAACATAGTGTGCAGTGAAATTTATAATACATAAGACCCATGAGTAAATCAACTTTAAATCATGCAATTTAGGGCAAAAGGAAGCTTGGGTATAATGGGTGAAAGGAACCCATGAAAGAAACCCACATATCTTAGCTTTGGAGAATAGCTTGGTGAAGATTGGAGATGGAGACTTTAAGCTTGAACGAGAACCTTGAAATCTGTATGAGGTTGAGGCTTGTATTTAGGAGATAAAATATTGGCTCAGTGTTTGAGTGGGTATCGGGGAATGCCTTGAATGATATGAGGGTGAAATAAGGCTACGTATAGGCATTTTAATGTATGGGAACACTTAGACCCAAGACCCAAAAAACTTGGATCGAGATAGAAACTGGACAGAAAAATGAACTGAGGTGAGCCCTTGGCGCGTCGCGCTAGGGGCGCGTCGCGCTAGGGGAGCGAAAAGCACATTGGAAATCACATTTTGTGATTCTGGAATTTTGATGCGGTTGCTCTTAAATTGGGTTAGACCCATCGTCCACTCAATTTGACCTCCTGAACAAAAATATGAAGTCGGATTTTCTATATCACGGACGAACTTTGAGATATATGGAAATTACGATTCTGAGCACTTCCAAGGCACATTTTCGAGCATTTTTTGGGGCCGCTTCACTAAATAAATAACAAACCGATAAAATAATTTTTATCAATTTTTGGTTTATTGATTTTAAGTCCTTAACTGTTCAATTTTCGATTTACCCGATAAAGATGGTAATAAGAATTTATATTAATAAAAACAGATGGAGTACGAATGAGTAAATATTAAAGACTAAATACTAGAGTGGGTAACTAATCACTTAAGTATAATTAATGATAAAATGGGTAAAGTACTACGATACTATCCTATCACTATTAAATTACTAATATTTAATATTTACGAAGGGGTAAAGTAGTGAATTATTATAATCTTATTGAGTTATCGGTTTAATCAATAACCCAATAGTGAAAACCGATATCAAACCGATAACCCAATAATTATTTTTCAAAACCATTAAAAGCTCGATAACCTAATAACCCAATAACAATAAACCAATAACGTTTTTATCGATTTGATTTGTCAGTCGATTTGGTTTTTGCACACCCCTAAGAAAGAGTGGGGATTCCAAGAGGGCTCGATTCGAGGGTGACTTCCAAAGTGCCAAGGATGGCTGCTTCTAACAAGGTCACAAGTCCGAGGCCAAGGATCCTCCAATGCTCGTGACAAGAGATTTGCTAATGATGGGGTATCTAACCCAAGGTTTCAAGGTGGCAATGGTGGGATGACTAATCCTAAGTGCCAAAGGTATAGGAGAAACCATGGTGGCCCATGTTTGAAGTACTCTAATGCTTGCTTTGGATGTGGTGAAATGGGACGCAAGGTCGTTGATCATCCCCATGCTCAACATAAGCTTAGAGATGGTCATCCTCAAGGCCAAGGTGCTATTGTAGGTCAAAGGGCAAAGGGAGACTATCAATGGGGTACTCCAAGGCAAAATAGTTTATATCCTCTACAAGGAAGGCAAGGAGTGGATGAGCTGCTCGATGTTGTTACTAGTATGTTAAAGGTTTTTGATTATAATGTGTATGCATTAATAGATCCGGGTGCCACTCTTTCTTTCATTACTCCTTTTAATGTCAATAAGCTTTATGTGTGTCCCAAATTGTTATGTGAACCTTATGAAGTGTCTACCCCCATTGGTGAGTCCATCATTGCTAAAAGAGTCTATAAGGATTGACCCATGTCGGTATTGCATAAAGTCTTGCCTTGTGATTTTGTCGAACTTGACATGGTGGATTTTGATATTATTCTTGGGATAGATTGCTTACATGCATATCATGCTTCTATTGATTCTAGGACCCATAAAATTAGATTCCAATCCCCTAATGAGACCATTTTTGAGTGGGAATTGTGGTGATCAAGGATAAATTCATTTCTTGTCTTAAGTCCCAAAAATTGATTTCTAAAGGTTGCATTTATCATCTTTTAAGGGTTAGGGATGTTGAATCTAAAGTCCTTCCTATTGAATAGGTTCTGGTGATCAATGAATAGTTTCTTGATGTCTTTCTTAATGAGCTTCTTGGTGTTCCTATAGAAAGGGAAATAGACTTTAGCATAGACCTCCTCCCTGATACACAACCTATTTCCATTCCCTCTTATCGTATGGCCTCGATGGAGTTGAAGGATCAATTGAGGGATTTATTGGAGAAGGGTTTCATAAGGCCTAGTAAGTCACCTTGGGGTGCGCCGGTGTTGTTTGTAAGGAAAAAGGATGGTTCTCTTAGAATGTGCATTGATTACCGGCAACTCAATAGAGTCACTATAAAGATCAAGTATCCTCTACCAATAATTGATGACCTTTTTGATCAACTACAAGGGGCTAGTCACTTTCCTAAGATTGATTTTTTGTCCGAATACCACCAAGTGATGGTGAGGGAGTGTGATATTCCCAAGATGACTTTTCGGACTAGGTATGGACATTTTGAATTTGCAGTGATATCTTTTGGCTTGATAAATGCACTGAAAATATTTATGGATCTCATGAATAGGGTATTTAAACCCTACCTTGATATGTTCATGGTGGTCTTTATTGATGATATATTTATTTATTCTAGGAGTGAGGAAGAACATATGAATCATTTGAGGGTGGTGTTGCAAATTTTGAGGGACAAGAGGTTGTTTGATAAATATGAAAATTGTGAATTTTGGTTGAAAGAGGTTGCATTCATAGGGCATGTGGTGTTGGGTGATGGAATTAAAGTGGACCATAAGAAAATGGAGGTGATAAAGAATTGGCTAGGCCTTTGACCTAACGAATATTAGGAGTTTCTTGGGTTTGGCGGGTTACTACCGGAGGTTTGTGAATGGTTTCTCTTTTATTGCTTCCCCTATGAAAAAGTTGATCCAAAAGAAGGAAAAATTTTTTCGGACAGATGAATGTGAAAAGAAGTTTCAAACTTTGAAAGACAAGCTTATCTCTGTTCCTATTTTGGCTTTACCGGAAGGGCTAAAAGGGTTTGTGATTTATTGTGATGCCTCAAGAATTAGTTTGGGGTGTGTTTTGATGCAAAATGATAAAGTTATAGCATATTCCTCTAGACAATTTGAGGTGCATAAGCAACATTATCCCACCCATGATCTTGAATTGGCGGCTGTGGTGTTTTCCTTGAAAATTTGGCATCATTATTTGTATGGGGTCCATGTAGATGTGTTTCTCGATCACAAGAGTCTCCAATATGTCTTCATACAAAAAGATCTTCTTGAGGCAAAGAACGTGCTTAGAACTTCTTAAGGATTATGACGTGAGTGTGCACTATCATCTCGGCAAAGCTAATGTTGTGGGCGATGCTCTAAGTAGATTGTCCATGGGTTGTCTAGCTCATAGTTATGTTGGTAACAAGAAGGTGGCTAGGGAAGTTCACCAGTTAGCTAGGTTGGGCGTTGGGTAGAATGAAGTTGAAAAGGGTGGTGTATTGGTTACTAATGGTTCCAAATCTTCTTTGATTAAGGAAGTCAAGTATAAGCAAGACCTTGATTTTGCATTTCTAGAGTTGAAGGCTTTAGTGAGGGATGGTAAAGTGGAGGTTTTCTCCCAAGGGGGAGTTGGTGGCCTTAGGTACCAAGGTAGGTTGTGTGTACCTAATGTTGATGACTTGAGGGAGTTGATTTTGAAGGAGGCCCATAGTTCATCCTATTCTATCCACCCCAGTTCCACAAATATGTATAGAGACTTGAGAGAAGTGTATTGCTGGGGTTGGTATGAAGAGGGATATTGCCAAGTTGGTAGTTGAGTGTCACTATTTCCAACAAGTGAAAGCTGAACATCAAAGGCCAGGTGGCCTTGCCCAAGACATAGAAATTCCTACTTGGAAGTGGGAAGAGATCAACATGGATTTTGTGATTGGGTTGCCAAAGACTAGGAAACTCTTTGATTCTATTTGGGTTATTGTTGATAGGATGACTAAGTTGTCTCACTTTTTACCAGTTAAAGTGACTTATGGTACCGAAGATTATGAAAGGTTGTATATTCATGAGTTGGTTAGATTGCATACGGTACCCTTGTCTATCATTTCGGATCGTGGTGCTCAATTTATTTCTCATTTTTGGAGATCCTTCCAAAAGGGTCTTGGTACAAAGGTCAATCTTAGCATGATTTTCCATCCTCAATTAGATGGCCAAACCGAAAGGACTATCCATACTATTGAGGATATGCTTAGGGCTTGTGTTTTGGAGTTTAAAGGTAGTTAGGATGAATATCTTCCACTTATTGAGTTCACTTACAACAATAGCTGCCACTCTATCATTGACATGGCTCCCTTTAAATCTTTATTTGGTAACATTATAGATCCCTAGTTAGGTGGTTTGATCTGGGGGAGATGACTTTGTTAGGCCAGAATTTTGTTGTGGAAGCTTTGGAGAAGGTGAGGTTTGATAAGGGAGAGGTTGAAGATGACTCAAAGTAGGCAAAAGTCTTATTCCGATGTGAGAAGGAGAAACTTTAAGTTTAGTGTTGATGATTGGGTTTACTTAAAGGTCTTACCCATGAAGGGTGTGGTCCGATTTGGCAAGAAAGGGAAATTAAGCCCAAGGTTTGTAGCCGAATTTTGAAAAGAATTGGTAAGGTCTACTATGAATTGGAGTTGCCTATGGATATGAATATGGTTCATCCGGTCTTCCATGTGTCTACTTGAGAAAATGTGTTGGTGGCCCAAATGCTATAGTGCCCTTAGAAGTTGTGGAAGATAATTTGACCTATGAGGAGGTCCTAGTGGAGATATTGGATAGACAAGTGAAAAGGTTGAGAAATAAAGATGTAGC
>JAOTQR010134328.1:0-21527 GCA_025774065.1 Solanum ossicruentum | reverse complement strand
TAGTATGGCCTTTCACCCTCAAATGGATGGCCAAGCCAAAAGAACTATCCAAACTCTTGAGGATATGCTTAGAGCTTGTGCTTTGGAGTTTAAGCGTAGTTCGGATAATCATCTTCTACTCATTGAGGTTACTTACAACAATAGCTATCATTCAAGCATTGGTATGGCTCCTTTTGAAGCTCTCTATGGTAGGCATTGTAGGTCCCAGTTGGTTGGTTTGAGGTAGGGGAAATAGAATTGTTAGGCCCGGATTTGGTTTTGGAGAGGGAAAGGTTGAAAACAGTCCAAGGTCGATAAAAGTCCTATGTCAATGTGAGGAGAAGGAAACTTGAATTTAAGGTTAATGATTGGGTCTACTTGAAGGTCTTACCCATGAAGATTATGGTTCGTTTTGGTAAAAAGGATAAATTAAGTCCAAGATTTGTGGGTCCTTACAGAGTGTTGAGGAGGATTAGTAAGGTGGCCTATGAGTTGGAGTTGCCCAATGATATGAATATGGTTTATCTAGTCTTCCATGTGTCTATGTTGACGAAGTGTGTGGGTGACCCAAGTGCCATTGTGTCTCTAGATATTGTGGGTGTTGTTGAAGATAATTTAACTTATGAAGAGATTTTGATAGAAATTTTTAATAGACAAGTGAAGAGGCTGAAGAACAAGGATGTTGCTTCTGTCAAGGTTCTTTGGAGAAACCAACAAGTTGAGAGCGTTACATAGGAAACCGAGGCAGATATCCAAAAGTTATATCACTGTCTTTTCCATTCTACTCAGGCCTAAGTACTAATTCAAGTCCTACATGTGATTTTAAGTCTTATGTTCCAGCCAGTATGTCATTTCCATGTATTCATGTTTATATTGGCAAGTTTATGGTGATTTTGACACTTACGTTGAAATTTTTGAAAATGGTCTTTAAGTGCATTCTTGCATTCTTATTGGGGCTGATTTGTTCATGATTACTCTTCTTATGTATACTTCTTTGATATTTTGGGATGAATTACCCTAAGGGGGAGATATTGAAATGCCCCAAAAGTGTCAAAAAATGTGCCTCGAAAATGACCCATGATCGTAATTTTCATATATCTCAAAATATGTGCATGATATTGAAAATCCGACATCATATTCATGATGAGGGGGCACAATTGAGTAGGGAATGGGTCTAACCCTAATTTTAAAGCAACCATAGAAAATTTTGATTTTTTCAAGTATCCGCTACACAGTAGGGGTGCATGTTTGCTCCGAAACGTAGATCCATTGCGGAGCAGTATATTTTGTTTCCAGTTTTCTTTTTTCGAACTAAGACTTTGGGATCTTGGGCCTAAACCTTCATATGCATAAAAGCACCTATACTAAGTCCATTTTCAACTTCATATCATTCAAGGCATTCCTCAAAAATCTCTCTAACACTTACCCAAATATTTCACTTTAATTCAAGTGTCCGAAACACATTTTGGATCTCAAGAAATTCACTAAGCTTCATGTTCTCATTCAAATATTCATCAAGGAAATTTCCTATGTTAAGGTATGTGGGTGTCAACTATTGTGTCCTTTCCCCATGGTGCCTTACCTTCCTTGTTATAAAAATTACATGTTTTCAAGTTCATTTATCTATGGCCACTTCTTATTATGAATTTGACTATAAATTATGTTGGGGTTTTATAAAATGTTGATTGTTTTTGAACTATGGATCTATGATCTATGACAAGATTTGATGAGGTGTTTCAATCTATCTTACATGATGGTATTACCAAATGTTGGTGGGTTGATTTACTTTAAATTTTCTCACATGAATTCACTGTTGAATAGCATGATTCTGAACTAGCATTACACACTCACCAAGTGTTTGATAAAATGTTCAATTCAGGGTTCTTGAGTTATTGAGGGTCTATAATATCACTTATCAGTTAAGCGGCTTTATGATGATAAAAGAGATGTATATATGTATTTGTTTTATGAAAAGTATCTTTAGTGTTGCAAGTCGACCATACCTTGTTGAGGGAGTGGTATGCCTCAATAACCTTGTCGGGGGGTACTAGGCCCGTACTACCATGTTGAAGGGTATATACCTTGACCACTTTGTCAGGGAGTACTAGGTCCGTACTATAATATTGAGGGGTATATAACTTTGCCACCGTGTCGGGGGGTGCTGGCCCATACTACCATGTTGAGAGGTATAAACATTGACCACTTTGATTAGGGGTACTAGGCCCTCACTACCATGTTAAGAGGTATATACCTTGACCACCGTGTCCAGGGGTGCTAGGCCCGTACTACCAATTGAGGGTTAGATGCCTCAATCACCATCCAAGGGGGTGCTAGGCCTTGGATTCCAACTATTGGATGCTTAGTCTATAATGTTGGTCTCTTCCTACACATGTGATATGTTCTATGCAAGCATGTTTACGTTAAACATTAATCATGCATGCAATATTGTTATTATACTATCCATTGCCTATGTTTATGCATTTTGACTATGTTGCCTATCTTTTGTTGCATTGCACCCTACATACTTAGTACATTCAAATGTACTAATGCATATTGTATGTCTACATGATGTTACACTGTAGGAATTGGAGCTCCTCAAGATCATCCTCCCCGTGGCTAGTTGGTCATCTTTGAAGATAAGCTATTTATGAGTCCTCAAATTTCGGGGACAGTATCTATGCTACTCTGGCTTCTAAATTTCTTAATGTTGAACTCTTTACACCATGAGGGTGAGCCTGGATGCATCTTTGCCCCTGTTCAAGTCTACATTTAGAGGTGTTATTTGACCTTGAGATTTCACTCTTTGTAATTTATGGTATAAAAGACTTCCCTTAGTCTCTTTATCCTTATTTACTATCTTTTGTTATTTTTTAATTACTTCGCGACCACGGATGTGTAAATGATATGCTAAGAGGCTTGATTGGTGTTCCTATTTACTGTGTCACATCTAGGCCCTATGCTTGGGTCAATACACTCCAAATCATCTTAGGAAGGTATTTTCTAACCACTATTCAAGAACTAATTTATTTTGAATGACGAAGAAGTTGTCTTTAATATCTGTTAGTCAATAAAGGGGCTAGATGACCTGAAAAATGATATTTTGGCACTTGGTGAAGTATGAGTAAGCACATTATCTAAGTTGTTCCGTGATAATAAATCAGGTGCTACTTTGGAGGCAACCTAAGATATTTGATGTAATAGTTGTAGTTGTATTCTATTTTTAGCCTTTAGATGTGCAGGTAGTTTAATTTTTGCATTTGGGTTGTAATTGTGGACATTGGACTGGTTCCATATAGGGTAACATTGTGCTTAATGAAGAATGTGCACGTACATCACTAAGTCGGCCATTCTTGGCTAAAAAGGCTCCTAGCAGTGCTTCTACGACTAGTTCTAAGGGCTGTATGTAAATCCAGGACCCATAAATTGTTTTATCCAATACTTGTAATGAACCACAAGTTTTGCACTCTAGTCCATGAGCCAACTTTATAGTCTGTATATAAAATTAAAGGTCGTGAATGGGGCTCATGGATCCCAAATAAGTTTTCTATTTATTGCCTAATTGTGGAGGTTTGTACAACAACCTTCATGAGTTGTACCCTATTTTGTGACTTTTCAACTGGTTTGTGAAACCCAGTCCCCAAAACTAGGTTCGGGCATTCTACGATACCATGATTTACAGGCCGTAAGTGGTACGTAATCGGGGTTTCAAAGAGTCTAGGCCCATTAGTCTTGGGTTGCCTCCAAAGTTTAGGGAAAAATGCACGAATGAACCAATGTGTGCCATGGTTGTGCTTAAAATTGAATTATGACAAATAGGGCTAATGCGTGAATCTGAAAAAGCTGAAAGATTGTGTATATGGCTGTTTGTTTGTGTTTGAATGATGTGTTAGAGAGCCATATGGTCATATATCACTTGAACTAAATTTACTACGTGCATGAAAATTTGGTGTGTGATGACATATATGAGTAATCCGATGCTAATTCATTCAAATGGTGTTGGTCAGCTTAGGAAAACATGTAAAATGATATTCAAGGGGGTTTGTGAAAGGATTTGCATGTCGGGAGTCGTATGTGTTATTAAAGTCATGTGGGGGTGTATGTGTACTACTTCGATGCTAAAACTTTTGTTTAAAATGTAATATGGGGTTTGTGTTAATAGGTTTAGAAATTCAGGGTACTAGGTTTTTAATCTACGAGGTTCTTTTATGGCCCACGGAAACATCCACGATCATAGTTACCCCTCATATAAAAATCTAGAAACATGAAGTTCTTGAGAACCTATCAGATGAGACCTTGTATGAGCCATAGAATATTCTATGACTCATAGACAGGACTCGTGGATCTTTACCTAAAAAAAGTTTGAATACTGGAACACCTCTACAACTCAGTCTACGACTCGTAGATTCTTCTACAACCTGTACCTAGTCTAGTAGATACAACTCTAGTAAGAAAAATGTTAGAGCACTGGAGTCGCATAAGTTACAACTGCTAAAGTGGTCGTTCTCAAGATATTGAACCTAACTAAAGTTAGAGTCAAACCTAAGGGAATATATTAGACTTAGAAGAATTCAATTAGAATTCCAGTTTATTAACAAACTTATCTCCCCAAAAGAGGGAGGATTATAATAATTCGTAAAACTTAATTTTAACCAAAACAAGTGTAAAACCAATATGTAGCGGAACTAGGGTATTGTCCCCATGATTCCTAAATGTAGTATTACCAGATAACCAAAGTCCTTTCTAGTGTGTAGCATGCAAAATGATAAGTTATGTTCACTAAACCCTTTGGCACATGCGAGAGACAAAATTAACTACGTGATTTGGTCTATCCCCGTAGTGCGAAATTACTAACTGTTACCTATTGCCTTAATACAAGCTCTCCTTGGCCTAGTTTGGTTGATTAGACAAGAAACATTGATCAAACTTTGTTAAATAACCTCATTTTCTATTCATTACTACTTTAATCCAGTTAGTAACACTTGGTTTTTCTGATGTTGGCCATCACTAGAAAGAAATCAAAATAAAGAGAATTATTGACATGTAGGAACACTTTTCAAGAATTTACAAATTATCCAATTTTGCCTTGTTAGTTCTTCATAGTTCCCACAACCCTAATGGTAGATTTAGCTACTCATGATTAATGTAAAATGCAAGACTTAAGAATTTGAATAAGATAATAGAGCACTTGCACAATAGAATCAAGCACATGAAAATCCAACTGCTCAATGAGAATCACAAGATCGAAATTAGAAGATGAAATTAAAATTTATAATTTTTTCTCAAACTCCCTAATGTGTTTTTTCGTTTGTTCTGTACTGTTTCTCTAGGACATATGACCTAAAAACCTATTTATAGTGTTTAAAATACAAATCCAAAACAAAATAAGACAACTAGGTTGGCAGGCTCTATGAGGTGCTCTACGGGCCATATAGTGGTTTATAGCTCCTAGTCGGGCTTTCGTCAATACATGTCTTCTACAACAAAATCTATGACCCGTAGAAATATTTATGGCCTATAGGGGGGTTTTTTTTTATGGAATTTCAGAAAGTCCCCATCTTTTGATCCTCAGGGTACGAGATTGAGTCTATAGCTTGTAAAGTCTTATGTGGCTCGTTTGTTTATTCGTAGAATCAAATTTAGAAATATACCCATCACTATAATTTCACATGAAACCTCATTTCTGACACATAGAATACTCTACGGACTGTAAAAGGTCTCATGGATCCTCAACTTCAGCAACTTCTGCATATTTTGCCAAAATATTGTGCCAACCTTGATATCCTGCAAAACAAAAATGAAAACACATCAAACCTACTAACATCGAATTGACAACACATCAAATATCAAGTTTTAAGAATCAAAAGTGTTGTATTTTGATTGCACATCAACACCTTCAACTTAAAATTTTTGCTTGTCCTCAAGCGACGGACTCAATCTATATAACAACACAGTAACACACATTCCTCAATCTAATGGCATACATCACATCAAACTTATGCATAGATACCCATACTACTTTTCAAAACAAAATTAGATAGCTATTGAGAAAACCAACATAGATCAATGCATGTCACAATGCAACAATGACAAGCAAGGTAACCATCAAATGCCAAAATCACTGAATGAGTCTAATGTCAACAATGCAATATAAGTGCTCTTCTAGAATGAAGTCCCATATATCAATCTCAATGGTGTTTTAATGTCTAACATTAGGACTATACAAGATCATTCACACTCACAAAAGACATTCATATATATGGCCAACACCATATGTTTGCCCTTATACTCAAGACAAAGACCTTTGACTACTTGGACTAAGATCACTTTAAGACTTTACTGGCTTATAACGTAGGATCAAGGGGATTTATTATGATGTTTTGGAAACATAGTGACTAAAGGTCCTCCTTGAAACTGCAGTTTTCTACACTTTTTTCCTACAAACACTCTTTCTTTTCATTCAATTCTCCCCTTCTTCCATTTCAATTTTTTTTAGGTGCTTTATTTTCATTTTTTAGAACTTTTTTCCTTATTGTTACACTTCATTTTTCTTCGTGGTTCATAACTAAAGCATCACTCCTTTTTCTTACACCCAAAACATGATTTTCTCCTTTTCTTTGTATCACTAATCCTCCACATTTTGTGTTTTACCCTTGCACCAGTCACCCTCAACTAAGGCTTTTGGCCTGAGTTGTGGTGCACATTATCCATCCTCGGAACTAGGGCAACTTTTGTTAGTCACCCTTAACTTAGGCTTTTTACCTCGCTGAAGGTGCACAATGTTCAAGGGAGGACCAGTGCTAATTTCAGGATCTTACAACTTAATAAGACGAGGTTACATAGATTTACAAAGGAAGTGTATATGATACGCTCAACTATTTGGATCAAGGGATATTTCACACATTTCGTGGTTATTTAGGCTAGGTGGACTGTTATGAACAATGGACAAAGATAATTTCCTAACCAAGTAAGCTAATGTCTAAATCAGAGTAAAAGATCTAGTTCTGAGTTGAAACATAATCCATGAATTAGCAAATTACGCTCACACTCACATGATAATGAGAACACTATCAACAATGACTTTCGTGTCATGCTTTTAGTCTCAATTTTATCCTCACTTATCAGAAGAAGATCAACACAATTAAAAATACATGGATGCTACCTAAACTAACTAATAAAAAATTTGGGGGAGGGGGGTATCATTTCTTAGAAAAAAGCACAAAAACACATATATGCCAGAGATATCAGTCCTATATGCTACCAATACTACCTAAACATCCTAAACAATCAAGTTCAACAGAAAGTAAATATCCATAGGGAAAAATGTCACGCCTCACAGTCCCATTAAGGTGGACTGGCACTCTCTGTCGATAACGATCGGGAGAACCAACATATAACCATGAACTTTCTATGAATGTTATAAGGGGTTTCCATATTCAGCATGTATTCAAGAAAATAAATATGCCTAGGCCATTGGATCCACAATGTCTAAAGTTCGAGACATGACCACACTTTAGTACACATAGTCTATAAAGCCTATAGATAAAGAACAATATCAAACAAGGGTCGAGACAATCCCCACCTCATGATTAACTATGCAATAAAAAAGTATAATCTCTAGTCAGACAAAACCCCAAAGAAACCTGGAGCTTAGTAACATCAGATGTATATCGTGTACTCCTACTAGTGAGATCTACTAGCACTTGTACCTGCAGTATGAAAAGCAGATTCCCCATAAGGGATGTCAGTATGAGAGAAAGTACTAAATATGTAAGGCAGGAAGTATTGTATATGAAGTAAAAAAAAAAGAAATCATACACTAGTATAAGGATAAGGGACCACCTTTAGACATATTATGGAATCATGTACTTTATATACTTTTTATTACTTTACTTTTCTTTATTGTGTAATCTGTGCACAATATATAATACAAATGACCACCTGATTAGTGGTAAATAAATATTGCGATCGATACATGTTAGGCTTTCCTTTCACCCTTGGGATACCCCCATAATGGGATCGACCCATGTTAGGTGATTCTTCCACCCCTGGGCTACCATCTATCAATAAGCATATTACTTTATATTTTATTTACTTTTAAGATGATTCTTTTAGTGGTCACAATATTGGAGTTGTAGGACCTGTGACATGTAAATGACCATACAAGACAATACCTTAATGAAAGGCGTAGGTTACACAAATAATGAAATGCATTAGAGATGAAACGACTCATGAACTTTGTTTGGCAAAAAGAACTCATATATATTGGTACCTAAGGATGTATGTAGATTTGCAATGACTATGATTGGGAACATATGAACATGTGATATGGTGGAGACACGGTTATTAGGTATATCAGAGTTGGTAAGTGCCTTTATGTGCCAAAGAAGAATCCAAATTTCATTCCAAGTAGTACGAAATTGAGTAGCCTTACATACCTCGTTGTACGACCTCATTATTACCTCAAGATAACCTCCATTTCCACCAAATGATGATGTACAATAGAGTAGGGGATAAAACTCATATTAGTAGCAAATAAATACATCTTGGCAGCCCAATTTCATAAAAAGTAACACATGGACAACAATCTTGTAATCGTCAATGCAAGAGTATTCTTTCAACCTTTCCATTTCTAACCCTAGTTTCTAGTACAATTTCTCCTAGAAATGTCACATACAACATTTTTCAGTCCCACAACAATCTTACAATAGCCCACCCATCACAACACATAACAATTTAAGACAATACACAAGCAGGCAACGTAACTTTACATCCTTCTGCTATATGTCGACCTCAACAATCCAAAACCTATTCAGACATTAATCAAGTTGTTCCTACCATATTTACACACAAGAAGAGTCCTAAAATAGTCCAAAAATAGTTCTAAAGTATCTAGAGAACATGCAAAAACAATCTCCAATTATCATCCCACAAGTTACTACTACGAGCACAATTACGATATCATACAACAACTCATTTTTGTGAAAGGTAAAAATTGTGCAGAAGCCTTGATACATAATTAAATAACAAAATCTCATTAACATAGAAACATCCCTTCATAATCAAGCCGACCAAGAAGAGAAGTCTCAAATAAATAAGAAATGTGTACAACAATCTTTGGAGCAAATGCTGTCCAAAAATTCCTGCACAAGTATAACCCACTTATTCCTCTTGTTTTTCATGAAACACCATACTAACACACACATATTTTTACATACCTTTACCTTCAAGGGATAGGGCTTCTCCAAGAACTCTAAAAAGTCTCTTGTGGTTGCTTTGCAAAGTTAAGAAAGAATAGAGAGAAAACATAGGAAACCTGATTGTTTTTGCCTATGTTACATGATTTGAAGTGGCTTCCCATGTCCTATAAGCACCTCACTTCTTTCACTACATTTAAAGTCGTGATCTCCTCAATTCGACTTAAAACTTATATACACTTGATCCTCTTAAGCATTGGACGTACATATCGCCCTCTAATTTGAGATTCAAGCACTTTTTAAAATGGGCGTTAATTTGACCAAGCCATATCATGTTTCATATGCATAGGACTAGTACACGTAGGATTTGGGGTGCTACATCCTCCCCCATTAGTAATACTCTTCCTCGAATGATAGCATAACTGGATGGCTTAACCAAGTTGAAACCTTTACTTCAATAAATTTTTGACAACGCAATAAACATTATAACACGTACCTATTAATGACCTAATTCGGCATATTGGGCTTCCTCTTTAGCTTCAAATAAGTAAGGGTACTTATATCTCATTGCTTCCTCAGCCTCCCATGTTATCTCTTCTACTTGTTGTTTCATCCAAAGTACTTTTACTGAAGCTATTACTTTATTCCTTAGCTTCTTAACATGATGATCTAGAATAGCAATAGGTACCTCTTCATAGGTGAGATCTTTTTAACCTGCACATCTTCGATAGAAGTAATATGGGATGGGCACCTGTGCATTTTCGAAGCATTAAGACATGAAAAACTAGATAAACAATTGAAAGCTCTTGGGGTAGCTCTAACTCATATGCAACCTACCTGAACATCTTAATAATTTTATATGGTCCTGTGTAACGCACGGACACAGTTTTCCTTTCTTGCCAAATCTCATAACACCTTTCATTGGGGACACCTTTAAGAATACCCAATCTCCTACTGAGAATTCCATTTCTCTCCTCCTATCATATGCATATGATTTGAGTTCCCTGATCAGATATAATGGAGACTGGGAACCCATGTAGCTTGACCACCTCTTTAAGGTATAATTTTTCATACTCTTCAGTTGTATAATCACTCTTAGCTAAGAAGTGTGTTGAGTGAGTTTATCAAATTTTACCCATATAGAGTCAAACTTTTGAAATAAGCGAGGAAACCTAATAACAAAATCCATATCGATCATATCCATTTCCATGTTAGAAGTTGTATGCACTGCATATAACCTCCCAGCTTTTGGTGCTCTACTTTGACTTATTGGCAATTCAGATACTGAGCCACAAATTCTACAAGGTCCTTTTTCATGCCTCCCCACCAATACAATACTTTTAGGTCATGATACATTTTAGTTGATCTTGGATGGATGGAATATCTTGAATGATGGGCTTCTTCTGCTATCCTTCTTTTTAGTCCATCAATATCAGACACACATAATCTATTTTGTCAATATAGTACTTCATGTTGTGTAAGTTCAAAACCCTTCATTATACCCTGACTCACCTTTTTCTTAAGCCATCGTAGAACAGGATCCTTGAACTACTTTTCTGTCACCTCCATTACTAATGAAGACTCAGTAGCATTATGCACAACAACCCCTTCCTTTGGAGTTTCAAGAAGGCGAACTCCAAAACTAGCTAGTTGACGTAGATCTTTAGTCATTCCTTTATTTCTAATGGTTTGGTCACTAATATTCATGATTGCCTTACGACTCAGAGAATCGACTACTACATTTTCTTCCCCCAGATGGTATAGTATATCAACATCATAATACTTTATTAGTTCTAGCCATCTCCACTATCTTAAATTTAGGTATTTTTGCTTAAAAATGTACTACATACTCTTATGATCAGTATATATATCAACGTGGACCCATACAAATAGTGGCACCATATTTTCAAAGCAAACACAACCACTACTAGGTCGAGGTCATATGTTGGGTAGTTTTTCTCATGTGGTCATAGTTCTATCGAAGCATAAGCAATTACCCTACCATGTTGTGTTAGTACACGCCCTAAGCCTATCCTTGATGTATCACAATATACCGCATACCCCTCTGAGCCTTCTGGAAGCACTACCACAGGTGCAGAAGTTAGCCTAATTTTCATTTCTTGGAAGCTCCTTTTCACATGCATCATTCCATAGGAACTTTGTTTCCTTATGTATCAACTTTGTTAGAGGTGCAGAAAAAAAATGAGCTCCTAATAGTTATATACGATCCCACGAGTTTGCCACAATAGCATTTAGTTCAATCGAGTTCTATCTATATCCATCTTCAAATCACATAAAATGGAAAGAACAACTTTTCGGACTTTCACTTCCCGCTTGGGGGACAGTCTTTGGATATTCCAATAGCTTTGCTTTATTCTAAGTCATTTTTTACAAGACCAGCTTGAAGACTGTATTTTGAATAAGATTCTTGGGTAAATAAGGTTGTTTTTTCCTGCTCTAAAGAGAAATATCAAGTTGGTGAGCCGTGGATGGGAAACCTTCCCACACGGTTCGGAGAGCACTGAATTAGAATGAGAGGTTTACCACCATATCATTGCGTGCAAGGGGAGCTTGGTTGATTCACAGATTGTTCTGACTCGTAATTCACTTCTGACCCCATGTTCGATAGCCCGACTATAGTGATGTTAGTTGTGGTTACATTCACAAATAGCTTGGTCGATCTTTATTCCATTTCATATATGTTTGAGGATCCGCATAGCCCTCAATATATGTGTTATTTATCCATCTAAGAAGAAAATCCCTTAATAAACCTCTTGTAGTAACCTCCGAACCCTTTGAAGCTCCAAACTTCCATGGGTGTTATTGGCCTTGGCAACCTTTCACAACCTCTATATTTTGTGAATCCACCCTTATTCCCTCATCGGATACAATATAACCCAATAGTGCTGCTGATTTTAGCCAAATTCATGTTTAGAAAACGTTGCATTTAACTTCCGATCACGAGGAGCTAGTAATACTTGTTATAAGTGATTTACGTGGTCCTCTTATGATCTTGAATATACCAAAATATCATCTCTAAATACTATCAAGAACATATTCAAGATTGTCTTGAATATCCTGTTCATCAAATATATAATAACTGCCTGTGCATTTGTAGACCAAATGACATAACAAGAAATGCAAAGTGACCATAGTGTGTCCTGAAAGCTATCTCAGGTATATCTTCCTCCATTAACCTCACTTGTTGATACTATGATCCCAAATCAATTTTTGAAAACCATTGGCACCTTGTAACTTATAAATAAATCATCAATCCTGGGAAGTGGATGTTTTTTCTTAATTGTCACTCTATTCAACTGTCGATAGTTGATAAAATTCTCAAGGTTCCATCCTTTTTACATACAAATAATAATTATGCACCCTAAGGGGATACATTAAGTCTTATAAAACCCTTCTCTAATAAGTCTTTTGATTGCTCCTTTAGTTCACGCAATTCTGCTAGGGCCATTCTATATGGAGGGATAGAAATAGGTTGAGTTCCTTGAAGTAAGTGAATACAAAAATCTACTTCTCATTCTAGAGGTAAACATAGAAGATCTTCAGGGAATACATCAACAAATTCATTCATTACTGGAACAGATTGAAGAGTTGGTGATTCTGCATCCATATCCCTTACTATAACTAAATGACATATATATCCTAAGGTATCATCTTCCTAACCTTAAAAGAATAGATACACTTACCCTTTAATGCACTGACATTGCCTTCCCATTCAAGAACAACCTCATTTGCAAAGTGGCTACACTCTCTTAGTTTGGTATTCCATGGTGGCATAGCAAGAAGCTAATCAATCCATACACATTATAACATCAAATTTCACCATTTCTAGCTCAATAAGGTTAGCAAATATGACACGGTCACAAATAGTTACTACACGGTTATAATAAACGCTTCTAGCGATAATAAATTCACTGGTTGGTGTAGACACCTCAAATGGTTTATTCAATAATTTGGGTGTTCTCTTAAGCTCCCTAGCAACTAGTGGATTGATGTATGATAGTGTAGAACTAGGGTCAATTAATTCATATACATTATGTGAAAAGATGGATAATGTACCTATTACCATATCGGGTGAAAATTCCAAATTTTGCTGACTCCCTAGAGCATAAGTGTGATTCTAGACTCTACTAGAGCTAGCTGCCCCTCTAACACCTCTGCCATGACCTGTAAGTGCTTATTGAACCCTACCTAATAGTGGAACTTATGATGGTGATGTAATATCTGACCCAGCAGGTTACGCTATATCACCCATATGTCAACTCGGGTAATCTCTCATCATATTCCCCGACATACCACAACAATAACAAGAATCTGTGTTAACACAATATATACCTGAATGGATTCTCCCACATTGTGTGCAAGGTTGCATAGGAGTTGTTTCTTGGCTTGCCGAATATCCTGTGGTTCGTGCACCTTGTCCTTCAGTTCTTTGACCAAACTGATTACTTTTAGATCCTTAGAGTTATGGTGGAGTACTAGCCGCAGAGGAGGAGGATGATGACCTAGGTGGTCTATTAGAAAAGCAAGGAATAATCTCACCTTAGGATGGTGTAAACTTCCTAGTAGATCTGGCCCTCTTAGACTACGTCCTTTCTAGCTTATGTGTCTTTCTTCTTTGCCTCTGGTTCTGCAGTTATTGTGCAAAAGCTTGCATCCTCGCTATATCCATGTCTTTATTCAATAAAGCATAGGTACAGTCTCTAACCAAATATGAATCAAACCTATCCACATATCGATGAACTGTATCTGTCATAGTGGAAACTACATTAGGAGCATACCTTGCGAGGGAATTAAATTGAAGACTATAATCCCTCATACTCATATTCCCTTGGTGGAGATTCAAGAACTGATCGGCCCTCCTGGATCTCTAATAGCATGGAATGGTTAAGAAATGCCTCTTTGAACTCTTTCCAGGTAGTTGGAGGTGCATCTATATCCTTAGATTGCATCCAAGCTTCGTACCATAGTATAGCCCCACCCTTCAATGTATGTGTCACTAGCTCAATAGCTTTTGCACATTCATATGCATAACATCCAAAGTACGTTGGATCTGATCGACAAAGTCTTATGGATATTCACTAGGATCTGATACGGTGAAGGATGAAGTGTCCAAATTAAGGAAATCACGTTTTCTCGTGCTAGCTGCCCTATTCGCACCAACTGAAGCTATGTCTGGGCCTTCTTGGCCAGCAACTATATGAGTCAATAGTTGGACTGCATTTGTCAGATCCTCTATGGTGGCATCAGTAGGTGGTTTAGGGGGAGTGTTTGTACTTCTTTGTTCATTAGGAATTGGAGGAGTTGGGGATGTCTATGACAGAGTCTCATCTTGAGCATTGTTTCATTGTCTCACCCGACTGGGTATACGAACCATTACTTCTACTTCCTTCCCTTTACCTTTGATTTTCCTGGTTTCTACAATACTCATTGTACAAAATATTTTAGATGTTAGACAGAATCCACCTACAACACTTGGCTCTACGGCACGATCTAAAGAATGAAAGGAAAGTGATAACTCCTAAGTTCCACATAGCCTCCTTCTTATAAATGTGGTGCAGAACACATCCATAAATAAGACTCTACATAGACACCACTTTGTAGAGTCCCTAGGATGGCGCACTCTGATATCTCTTTTGTCACTCCCCGAAGTTCCATTAAGGTGGACTAACACATGTTATCGATAAGGCTTGAGAGAACTCCTATGTAACCATGAACTTTCTATGAATGTTATAAGGGGTTCCTATATTCAACATGCATTCAACAAAGTAAACAATAATAATAAGCCAAAAGGAAATGCAGACATGATCACACTTTAATTTACATATTCTACAAAGCCTCTAGATAAGGAACAGTATCAGATAAGGGTTGGGACAAGTCTCGCCTCATGACTAACTATACAATACAAAAGTATAAGTTCTAGACACACAAAGCCCCAAAGCAACCTAGAGCTTAGTAGCAACAGTTGGATATCTTGTACACTACTGATGAGATCTACTAGCACCTGTACCTGCAGCATGAAATATAGGTTCCCTATAAAGGACAATAGTATGAGATAATGTACTGAATATGTAAGGAAGGAAAAACTATATATGAAGTAAAAAAGCAAATGAAATCATGCACTGGCATAAGGATAAGGGGCCAACTTTAGTCATATTGTGGAGTCATGTACTTTATTTCCAATTTATTACTTTGCCTTTATTTACTGTATAATATGTGCACAACATATAATATAAATGTCCAACTGATCAGTGGTAAATCATTATCAGGATCGACCCATGTTGGGCTTTCCTTTCACCCGTGGGATACCCCCCGTAATAGGATCGACCCATGCTAGGTGATTCTTCACCCCCTTGGCTACCACCCACAAATAAGCGACTTACTTTATATTTTGTTTACTTTTAAGATGATTCTTTTGGTTTTATTAATATTTGAGCTGTAGGACTTATGACATGTAAATGACCATACAAGACAATACCATAATGAAAGGAGTAGGTTACACAAATAATGAAATGCTTAGGAGAAGAAATAACTCATGAACTTTGTTTAGCAAAAAGAACTTATATATCTTGATACCCACGTATGTATGCATATTTGCAATGAATATGTATGGGAGCATATGAACAAGTGATAGAGTGGAGACACGATTATTAGGTATGTCGCAGTTCGTAAGTGTGTTTATGTGCCAGGGAAGAAATTGAGTAGCCTTACGTAGCTCGTTGTATGACCTTGTTATTACCTTTATGTAACCTCCTTCTCCCCAAATACTTATCTATAACAAATTAGGCATTAAAAGTAGTATGAGAAACTAATAAACACATCTTGGCAGCCCATTTTTATAAAAAGTAACACGTGGACAACAAGCTTGTAATCATCAACGCTAGAGTATTCTTTCAACATTTCCATCTCTAACCCTATATTATAGTACACATTCTCCTACACATGTCATGTACAACTTGTTTTAGTCCCATAACATTCTTACAACAGCTCACCCGGCATAACACGTAACAATTAAGCACAATACACAAGCATGTAGTGTAACCTTACTCCTTCCTCTACATGTCAACGTCAACAATCCTAACCTTTTCTAACTTTAACCAAACTGTTCCTACCATATTTACACACAAAAGCACTTCTAAAATGATTTATAGTATATGGAGAACATAAAACAGTAATCTTCAATTATCAGCCCACAAGTTTCTTCTAGAAGCATAATTACGATGTCTTACAACAACTCATTTTCACGGAAGGTAACAATGTTGCAGCAGACTTCATACAACATTACTGAACCAAATCTCATTAAAACAGCAATATTCCTTAGTAATCAAGCTAACCAAGAAGGGAAAAGCACCCAAATAAACAAGAAAAGTGTACAATAAACTTTGTAACACATGTTGTCCAAGAATTCCTGCACAAGTATAACCAAACCATTCCTCTTGTTTTTCATGAAAAAGCATACTACACACACATGTATTTTTACTCAACTTTATCTTTAAGGTGTAGGGGCTTCTTCAAGAAACCTAAAAGTCTCTTGTGGCTACTTTGCAAAGTTAAGAAAGAGTAGAGAGAAAACTTAGGAAAGCTAATTTTTTATCTATGTTCAATGACTTGAAGTGGCTAGTTTCAAACCCCTTTTAAAGTGGCATTTTGGCCGGCTTTCGCTAGAAATTTTTACCATATCTTAGTAAGGTAGTGATGCAGCAACTTTGCCTTTTCACTTGGGCCTCAATGTGTTCCAATTGTTTTGGCCTTAGCTGACCATTTGTCTTTTTTTTCCATAACTTAGTTTGGGGCCAAATCGTCAAGTAGACTGTGATGTACTTGGGCCATTTTATTATTTATTTGGGCTATAAAAATTATTCATTTACAATGCTCAAGCTAAAGTTACACCCTTAACACACACTTTAATTATTATTGGACTTTGACAGATGTCTAGCTAGCGAATTTAAGCTAAGCAAGTAGGTTACTGACCTACTAGCTTACTAAGTCCTACAAGTACCTCACTTCATTTAAGGCTGTGATCTCCTTAATTTGACTTAAAACTTATATGCACTCGACCCTCTTAAGCGTTAGACGTACATATCTCCCTCTAATTTGAGATTGAAGCACATTTAAAAATGGGCACTAATTTGACCAAGTCGTACCATGTTACATATGCATAGGACTAGTACACATAGGATGTGGGATGTTATGAAAAAGAATATAGGCAAGAAAACCCCTATGATTTAGAAATTGGGGTAATTATAGGCCAAGGATACTCAAGACTTTATTGATGCCTATAACTACCTACACCCCACCAAAAAGGATGTGCATTGTCCTCACCGCAGATAAAAAGACAAAATAAAGTATCGAGGTCAAAAACCATACCTGGGCGCCTAAGAGCAAGTCTGTACCCTGGGTTGCCTCCCAAACAAAATCTAATTTATTGTCAAGTTACAACATAGACAACTTGAGTACATAGACTTCCTCAAATGCCTATGCTTCCACAATTTTTATTTCCTCCATATTTCTAAGGTACAACTTGACTCTTTGGCCATTTACTTTTAATGTCCCTCCATTTCTCTTCTCCAACTCAAAGGCTCTGTGGTCAAAGACATGTGCTACCCTATAGTGTCTTGACCATTTAGATTTGACTTTCCCAAAGAACAATTTTATCTTGGAATTGTATAGTAGAACTAAGTCCGATGGTGTGAGCTGGTAGTTCTCTATGCGATGATCATGTTGCAGCTTCATCTATTGTTTGTACAAGTCTAAGTTCTTATATGCCTTCAAATGAAATTCATAAATATAATTAAGTTGGCTCAACCTATAGTTTGCCACATTATTCTCATCTAGATTCATCTTCTTTAGTTCCCATATTGCCTTATGCTTAAGCTCCTCCGACAAATGACATGCTTTTCATAAGATAAGTTGGTAGGGAGACATGCCTATAGGGGTCTTGAATGTTGTTCGGTATGCCCATAATTCTCCATCAAGCTTCTGCGACCAATCTGTTAAATTTGTATTCACAGTGTTAGATAGAATCTCCCTAATTTCCATATTAGACACCTCCACTTACCTGCTTATCTGAGGATGGTAAGGGATTGCCACCTAATGTTTCACTTGATATTTTTCAAGTAGAGGCTAGAATAATCTATTGTAGAAGTGAGAACCTCCATTTCTAATGATCTCCCAGGGGGTGCCAAACCTTGAGAAGATGTTCCTTTTCAGTAATATTGTGATACTTTTTCCTTCATTATTGAGTAGAGCTACTGCCTCCACCCATTTTAAATGTATCCATAGCAACTAAGATGTATTTGTTTACATGAGAGCTAACAAAGGGACCATGAAGTTTATTCTCCACCCATCAATTAACTCAATCACCATAATGGGGTTTATAGGGAATTCATGCTTGTGGGAAACACCACTTTCTCTGTCACCTATCATATGCTTTGGCGTTGTCGTGAGCGTCCTGGTGGATAATGGACCGTTAGTAACAATACTGTAATATCGTATGTGTTTTCCAAACTCCACTACAATGCCCACCTACAGGCGATGAGTGACATGACTCGAGGATATTCATCATCTTAACCTCAGGAATACTGTGAATATAATCTCGTCTACACATTCATGAAACTAGTACAGATCATCCCAAAAGAATATTCTCATATTTGACATGCACTTACAGTGTTTGGTGTGTGTTTAGGTCAGGCAACACAATATCAGTAAACAAGTATTTGCATAGTCTACAAACTATGGTATTAAATCATGGGAGGCTGCCAACACGCTCTCATCTGGAATGAGTCATCGATCCCCAATCAATCATCAAACTTATCCATGGCCCCATCTTTTAACCTAGAAAGGTGATCTGCAACTTGAATTTTGGTCCCTTTTCTGTTGATGACATCAAAATAAAATTCTTAAAGAAGAAGTACCTATCTCATCTTGGTTTTGCATACTTCTTTTCCATTATGTAATGTAGTGCTGAGTGGTCTGTGTGCACCATAAATTTGGTCCCCAATAGATATGACCTGAATTTCTCGAATGCAAATACCATTGCAAGTAACTCTTGTTCAATGGCAGTATAGTTCTTCTAGGTCGTATTTAGGGCTTTGCTAGCGTAGTATATGGGATGTAATATCTTCTCTTGGTGTTGTAACAACATTACACCTGGCACAACCCAATTATATCAGACATGATTTCAAAGGGCTTTGACTAGTCTGGAGATACAATGATAGGGGGTGAAATCAGTTTTTTCCTTAATCCATCAAAGGCTTTTAGAGATGCATCATGGAACACTAATTTAGCATCCTTCTCAAGAAACTTGCATAATGGATGTGCATTTTTGGAGAAGTCTTTTATGAAACGCTGGTAGAACCCTGCATGCCCTGGGAAGCTCCTCATATCTTTCACTAAGAAGGGTGGGGGAAGCACCTCAATCACTTCCACTTTAGGTCTATTTTCCTCGATTCCTTTGATGGAGATTCTGTGGGCCAATATAATGCCCTCTTTCACTATGAAGTGACACTTCCCCTAATTTAGCACCATACCTTTTTCGTACAGCATGCAAGTGCTTAAAGCAATCCTCAAATGAGTGCCCAACCACACTAAAGTTATCTATGAAGACTTCAATAGTGTACTCCACCATGTTCGAGAATATGGATATCATGCTTCTTTGGAATGTTGTTGGAGTGTTACACAACCAGAATGACATCCCCTTGAATGCGAAGGTTCCATAAGGGTATGTGAAAATCGTATTCTCCTGATATTTTGAAGCAATGGTGTTTTGGTTGTAGCCTGAATACCTTCTAGAAGGAAGTACCATCCTTTTCCAGTTAATTGATCTAGCATATGATCCATGAACATCATAAGGAATTGGTCATTTTCTAGCGATGCATTGAGCTTCCAATAGTCCATCCACACTCTCCACCAAGTGACTGGCCGCTTGGGAATTAACTTATGGTTAGTCTTTGGGACAATAATGATACCCCTTTTTATCAAAACACACTGAACTGGGGTCACCTATTCGCTGTCGGCGATTGGATAGATCACTTATGCATCCATCCACTTGATGACTTTTTTGAACACGACATTTTCATAGGGGTATTGAGATGCCTTAGGTGCTTATACTTGGCTTGTAGTCCTTGGAAACTAGATTTTATGTGTACATATCCTGGGATGAATTTTAATGGTATCTGAAACCGTACACCCAATAGCCTTCTTGAATTGTTTAAGTACCATGACAAGGGCATTCACCTTTTCATCATTCAACTCTACCACAACTATGACTGGCAAGGTATTGTTGGAGCCCAAGGATGCATATCTCAGATGAGTTGGAAGAGCCTTCAATTCTAGTACTGGTGGTTCCTCTATGGATGGCTTGGTTGGTGGTGACTCTTGATTCTATAAGTCTAGCTCCAACTTGGTTTGGCACCAAGGGGTCTAGGACACCCCCAATACATTCACTATCTCCTCATATCCTGGGATGCCATCAAAGTTTATCACTACAACTTCAAAGTTTCAATGCCCAATCTCATCTCAAGTGGTACTTCGAGCTCAGGAGCAACAACATTCTCAATAACATAGACCACCCTTAAATCATCCTCTTTCTTTTCATGTTGCCAGATGTTGAACATGAGCTCATCTTTTCCTAACCTGAACATGGGTTGGACCTGCTCCATATCTACCAAGGTGCATCCCTAGGAAGGGCCTTCCCAAGAAAATAGGGACTTTGCAATCAACCTTGAAATCTAGGATCACAAAATCTATAGGGAATAAATATTTATCCACTTTGACAATCACATCATAAAGTATTCCCACAGGCTTCTTCACCGTGTGATCAACCATCATCAACCGCATGCTCGTCAGAGTAGGGGCTCTTAGTCCTAACCTCTTGATGACCTCAAGAGGCATTATATTTATGCTGGAGCCTAGATCACACTTAATTTTAAACCCTTAATTTGCCTTGTTTAAGCAATTGAGTTGATGATTATGATTGGTATGGTATTTAAACAAGAAATATTTGTTGAATTGGAATTGCATTATGTGAAATTGGGTTGCCCTTAATTGAATTGTTCATTGATTCTGAAATTGGGCATTTTGGTCTCATGAATGCTACGTGTTTGTGCCTATTGAATCATCCATCATGTGTGATTGAATGATGTTGAATGATTCATGATTGTTAATTGATGATTAATTACATAGGTCTATGAAAGCTTGAATGAATTAGGTATAGTCAGAATGATAGGATAATGATGCTTAATCATTTTGATAGGGTATGTGTCACGCCCCAAAGTCTGGTTAGGGCGGACTGGCACCCGTTGCCGATAAGGCTCGGGAGAACCATCTTATATCTAA
>JAOTQR010134317.1:0-21528 GCA_025774065.1 Solanum ossicruentum | reverse complement strand
AGGATCTACGTCAGCTAGCCAGTTTGGGAGTTTGCCTTCTTGAAACTCCAAAGGAAGGGGTTATTGTACATAATGCAACAATGCATTCATTAGTAATGGAGGTGAAAGAAAAACTTTGGGCATGACACTTGTAACAATCTCTTCTACCCTATTCGGCATTCGACACTCTATCCCTTTCATAGTAGCCACCTCAGTTGTCCCTATAAGCATCATCACGGTTGTAGTTCCGACCTTGATTCCCGGAACCTTGCCTCCAATAGTCTGAGTTGGACACTTCGGGGTTATTTTGAAAACCCACCACTTGATTTCTCAACAAACAAGCATGTTCATCAAAGAACAGATCATCATACATGGAAGCCTCAGGAGTTTGGTGAGTTACCGCTCGGACACTTGCTTGTTTTTACTTCAAGACCAAGTCCATACTTGTGCAAAGTTGAGCAAGTTTCTGCATGATCTCTTCATTTACATTTTCTTGCTTATTATTGGTGTTGACCTCACAAGAAGTCTTCATTGCACCTTGCGCTAGTTGACCCCATGCTCTATTACTTTTAACCACTTGCTCCATCCTTGTGGCAATCAAGGCAAAACGTTGGTTAAGAAACATGCCTCATATGATTGTGTCGATGCAATATTGACTATTCTCATCAAGTGGCCAATAGAAAATCTTAACCAAAGCATCATCAACAATCTTATGATCGGGCACTATCCTCAAGCATTTAGCAAACCTTTCCCATGTTATGCTAATACAGTCACCCGACAATTGCTCAAAGTTATTTATTTGATCCTTGATCTTCAACTTCTTAGATCTTAGGAAATATCTTTCAAGAAACACTCTCTGAAGATCTACCCATCTTGCTATTGTACCCAGAGGAAGCTCAGACAACCACACAACTGCATTCCCAGTTAGCGACAATGGAAACAACCACAAACCAACGGCATCAAGAGAAAGATGTTGTGTCCCTATTACACTCTTGCAAAAAAAAACACAACGTTATGGAGACGATGGTGGAGATTCTCTGAAGGTAACCCTATTAATAACCCACAATTTTGGATCATTTAAAGTAATCTACTTGACACCGATAATTTAATG
Source organism: Solanum ossicruentum (assembly GCA_025774065.1). Classification (NCBI taxonomy): domain Eukaryota; kingdom Viridiplantae; phylum Streptophyta; class Magnoliopsida; order Solanales; family Solanaceae; genus Solanum; species Solanum ossicruentum. The sequence continues at coordinate 20,438 of JAOTQR010134317.1, read as the reverse complement.
CCTGCCGGTAATGGAGGTAACACTATAGCCCCAGTAACCTCCATAGCCATAGGGTTCGAGCGATATTGGTTCCATCAATAAGCGTTCTCATTGAAGTCCCTAAGTTATGGCCTGTTATCCCTTGGTGGTGGATTCTCCTCTCTTCCCATATCATAATTCATATTCATTTCTTCCCCAACCGCAATATCTTTATTCACTTGAGCCATTCTTCTAAAGGGTTGATGGATCTCCAAATTGATCCGAGCCAAGGGATTGCCTTGGCTCCTTGTGTTGGGCATACAACCTAGTACACCCTTTAATTAAAATCAAACAACAAAAACAAAAACAAAAGTAAACTACAACAGAGTCTAGAAATTAACACTAGAACTAACTAATAGTGAAATCAAATCAAAATCTAGTCGGATTACCCATTAATGATGTCATAATTTTTTATGATGATGTACATGCTCCAATAAGAGAGCAGTCATTATTAGTAATTAACTTAGCTAAAGGTTAGGGTCGAATCCACAGGGAATATAGGGCTTGACTACAAGAATTCACTATCAATCTTTTCAAGTATCTACAACTAGAATCTCTAAATGGGGGTTTTCTATGATTCAAGAATAAAAAAATAAACACTATACTACAATGCGAGAAAACACTTAATTTTATGGATAATTTGGGAATTGTGTTCTCCATATTCGTTGACTCGATTAACCTAGATAACATAACTATAATTAGATATTCGTATGCAGGATGGTAACTTAAGTTCTTCCAGCCCTCTTGTGAAGGTGAAGGTAAAATTTCACCATGGCGCTTGGTCAGCAACCATGTCATGCCAACTAACCATTATCTATTGTCCCAATCAACGTCCCCTTGTTCAGGTTTTTTTGATTAGATGAGAACACATCAATCAAACCCTGTCATCTATTTTCCTTTTCCTATTCATCACTACCTTGGTCGGGATCGTGATAGTAGGCAGGGTTTGGTGTTGGCCACTACTAAACAACAATCATAATGAAGAGAAATAGAGAATACATGCAAAACCCTAATCATAGAAATGCACTAACCAAGGTCATCTCAAGTCAATCACCCATAGTTCCCACAACCCCAGGTTGTAGCTGCTTAGCTAATCATAGCTAAGGCAAAACCAACAAATATGCAAATATAAGACATCATTAAGAATTTTACTCAAAGCAATGAAGATTGAAGATACCACAAGTTGCAAACTACAATCTTGAGAGATTGATAATAAGTACAAAGCAAGATTTGCAATCCCCAAAATTGGGTTTTCTAAGTGAAAAAATGAAGAACTTTTCTAGAACCCTAAAATATTCTTCAGAGAATATTCAAAGGTACATTCAATATCTCTCAACTGGAATTTCATCCTTCTCCTTTCAAAATAAAACCTAACTTAAAGTATTTATTGTAGTTACAAGTTTAACCCAAAAAATTACATAGAAACGATAGTTGGCGGCTGGTACACCTTAGAGGTATGACTCGTAGGCTGACCTATGAGTCATAATCGGGGTCTCGTATCAGGTTCATGGCATTTTGGACTCAACTGGTATGATCCATTGGTACAAGTCATAGCTCAGCCTATGACGCATATGCTCCTCTCATAGTCTAGGCCTTTAGTTGTTGATCTAAAGTTTGGGCTCTTTGTTTCCTACTACTAGTACACCTATACGAGTCATACTAAGACTTACGACTTGTGGGATGGCATCGTAGCGTTGATCTCCACTTAGAAGATTTCTAATTTTTGGTCTCTGTTTCTTGCTACGATAACACCCTACAAGTCATAGTTTGGCTATGACTCATAGGTGAACTCATATGTCCTATGCTTCAGCAAAATTTGCAATTTATCTTCACAATCATGCCACCTAACTTTTATGCAAAAACAACACAAAAATCATAAAAAGTCTCATTAAGAACTCACAAGATCCCTTATTTTAGTCATCAAACATGTTGTATTTTGACAGCATATGAAGAACCCAACATCTGAATAGAAGAACCAAAATCAGGTTGCTGCTGAGGAGTAACAAGTTGTTGTTAACCCTGCACTTGTATAGAAGTGGTAGCAGGGGTTCTAAGTCAATCCTATGGTCAGTGAGAGGGTTCTCATGCAAAACATGAGATAGATTCCCACCCCTTGGTTCGCCTTCCTACATAAAAGTATTATTCTCCTTCAAAACCCTTCCAACCCAACAGACTTCATCAATCACCATAACAGAGGGGACAAGGGAGAAGAATATCAGCAACAAAATACACATGTAAAGGGGGATTGGAGGGTTGATCCTAGACAGTAGACACCTACCCCTCCAAGGGAGATAAATCAATACCCAAGCCTCTAGCTTCCAGGTGATGCATGGTATTATCTTTTGCATTGACATCTTTTTCCTTTTCCTGAGAATGTGGAAGACTATTTTTCTTTAGGCTCTCTACAAGATTAATAACTTCTTCCTTGTTGCTCTCAGTAGTGGTACTCTTTTCTTTTTGAGCCTTGCTTTGGTCTTTATTCAATTGCTCATTTGATTGAGAAATGCTTTCATTAACTTTTTGGGATCTTGTTTGCCATTGCTTATTTGCTTGATTCTGCTGAGTATTATTGTTCTTTTTTTGTTTCTATTTTTGGGACCTTTTATTCATCTTGTTGTGCAACTTCCTTTCCTTTGCTCTTATCTGGTTGCTGCCTTGTTTGACCTGCAACATCAGAAGTACCATTAGTAGCATCTGCAACAGAATGATTAACTAAATGACTTATTTGATCAGTTGGTGCATTCCCAGCAGCTGAAGCATTCTTGCTTTTCTCAAAAACCTTCTTCTTTTTAACTTCCTCATCTCTCTATCTCACATTGCAAACTTGCTCCAAATGCCCTTGTTGTTTGCAATACATACAGTAATAAGGAAGCCTATCATATTGTATAGCCTACCACCTCCCAATTGTAAAGTCATTTTCATCAGTCCCCATCTAAATGTGAGGTGGTCTTTCCATAGTAATATCTAATTGCATTCTCACTTTAGCCACACTACCCTTGGTTTTCTGAATTCAACCAATATCCAAATAAAGAGTTCTACCAATAAGGGCTAGTAGCGCAGAAATAAATTACTTGTTGTAGTAATGCCATGGTAGCTCAAGTAGAGTAACTCATACTGGTACTATAGGTGTATCTTTCTCAGGAGAGAAAGTGGGGGTCCACAACTGAATCCTCATCAATTGCCCTTCAATAAACTTCTTCTGCTTATTCAATATAGTAGAGTAATCTTTCTCATTGTCCTAGTCAATGTAAATATTCCTTGCATTGAAGTGAGCAATTTTAACACTACCTATCAACTGTGTTTGTTGAATAAAACTTTTTCTTACAACCTCAATCTTGGGCATAGTATTAGAAAAATTCCCAACTAGGGTGAACCTATATTTATTAGCTAACTTTCTCATGAAGTCTTCCTTTTTGAATATAACAACTAGCAGACCTTGCCTAGTAGTGAATATGGGCGGATAATCTCAATAAGAGTTTCATTCTTTACTTGATTAGCTCTTAGCTTGGTAGCATAGGAGTGAACAATAGAGAAAGGGGTTGGTTCAAATATCTGGGAAAATTGTTTACATTAGGAGTTGTTTTGGTAACAATATCGGAAGTGGGCTATTGCTTGGAGTTGTGTGTGTGGTTGGGTTGTATTTGAAAATTAGAGGTTAATTTGGTAAGGTCATGAGGTGTAGGTGGTTGGACTTTAGCTTAAGGAACAGATTGATTGGGATTATCCATACCAACCTTATTATTACTCATGTTTTTGTCTCCCCCATTATTATCAAATTATCTACTTTATTATCCTTGCTTCGGTGAGTAAGGCCAGCAGCATCAACATTAGAATGGTCCCAGTCTTCTTCTGATTAGAAGCTTTTTCACTCACTAAATTCTTTGCAGTATCAGGCATTGCAGAATGATCATTCTCAGACTTAAGAGCATTCCTAGTTTGATCTAAATTAATAACAGAAGGATTAGTCATAGGTGTAGAGTTAGGAACCTTAGCTTCTAAGGATGCTGAATCCTTAGAATTTGTACTCCGAATTTCCTTGTATTTCTCACTATGATCTCCAAAACCTATAATTTCAGCTTGGCTGAGAATATGAATGGAGGGACTACTATTTTGATCACTAGCGCTCCCCCAAAGAATTAGGCTTCCCAAAATTCTTTGGACTGTTGGAAGTACCAGTAATCATATTCATAGACTCCTCATGCTCTTCAATTGATTAAGCTCTTATGTTTGTGTATTTGATTTTGGTGAAGTCCGGCCTGCTGAAACCCTAGAATTCAAATTAAACAAATTTGGGTCATTAACAGTTGGGGGTTTTGATTCTCCTAGCTCTATCTCATTGCTAATTGCATTTTGAGTTGCGCCATACCTGTTGAATCTTATCAAAGCCTCTTCTCCACCAATTGGACCAGAAGAATCCCTAGTTTCCAAATTAGTTATGATTGGAGTATTAACATTTGGGGCTTTTGGTCCCATAAGCTCGATGTTGTTGCCAATTGCATTTTCGTATGCCTCTTTCCCATCAAATCTCACCGGAGTTTCCCCCTTGCCATATGGGTTAGAAAAAACCCTAGTTTACAAATTCAAAACAACTAAGATATTAACTTTTGTGGCTTTGATCACTGGAAGCTACGCCCTGGTGCATGGAACCAATTGAGGTATGCCTTGTCCTGCAAAACCCGCCGAAGCTCCATTCCCATTGCTGGAAGGCTCTCTACGATCTGTTCCACCAATGAAGTCGGCCCTATGATCTTTATTAGAAGATTCAGGACCTAGAGAATCCAATACATTCTGTCCTATGTCACACATTTAAAGCGAAGATGTTCAGATGTTAAGGCTTTGCGCATTGGAATTGTCTAAATTTTGGGTATTAGTTTGATCATTCTTCAAAGAATCATTAGCACCTATTGGTATAATAGGAGTCAAACCAAACTTTAGTAGGGAAATAATTTTTTGATCCCTTGATAGTTCTAACTTTGAAATGCCAACAGTGATTGCCTATCTATTCAGAAACTTCCCAGAGCTGTGGGATGTATCTGTGTTCATGGATAGTTGTATTGGTTGCTCCATACTTAGCCACTCATGATGAGCTTGGTTTGGTGGTCTATCAATGCTCAACGGTGCCTCACACTTCGTAGCCATAAGGATAATAGTACAACTTTAAATTTAAATTTTTGATCATTAAAGAGAGAACTGTGTTTTTGTGTTATATTTGCAGGATTACAAGTTTAGCCTTTATTTTGGGAAGAAATATAGAAGTTGCTGGTTTTTGATACAGTACGAGACCCTTGGGCCATAGACCATTCTGCAGGTTGTGAAGTGGATTTCATGGACAATTTCAGTAAGGGGCTATTTTCTATAGTTGATTCTACAGACATTATAAAAATCATGGAATGATTTATGAGTCATGGAAGATAGTTTGTGCCCTGAGAATCAGAGATTAGGACTTCTGAAGATTCATCATACGAAAGCCCTTTACAGGTCATAAACTACTTTACAAGTCGTAGAGGGGTATCATAAGTTTGAAGTCCAGATTTCCAGTAGCTTTGCACGAGACCTCGATTACGGGCAGTGGACTGCTATACAGCCTGTAAATCCCTTTCGTTTGGTTTGCCAACCAGTTATCCTATTATATTCAGGACTTGTATTTATGTATTATAAATTGGTTTTCAAGGTTATTTTTCAGATGTTTTCATCTAGTACTCAGAGAGCTCAGTAATTAGTGAGAGAAAATAGTGAGATTACATTGGAGAGTTTTTTTAGAACACTTGTACTTTAATTTCATCTTTAAGCTTATGATTCTCATTGAAGTTGGATTTCCTTGTTCTTAATTCAATTGTGTAAGTGTTCACTTATGTTCTTCCAATTCACAATTCTTGCATCTTCACAAAGCATGAGTTGCTAAATCCATAACTAGGGTTGTGGGAACCATGAAGAACTAACAAAGTAAAATCAGATAATTCATAATTCTTGGAAAGTGTGCATATATTTATTAATTAATTCTTTTCGATTTGCATTTTTTTTATGGTGGCCAACATTACAACCTGCCTAATGCTACAGACTACACCAAGGTGGAAGTGAATATGAAAAGAGTAATTAATAAGATTCGATTGATATATTCTCATCTAATTAACTGAATTATTCTAAAAGGAGGTTGTAATGGGACTAATAGGTAAGGGTTAGTAATGTACACTATGGAGGTGGGCCAAGACATAATGAAATTTACCTCTCATATTTGACCAAAGGGCTTGGTGAACTTAACTTACTGTCCTGCATGCTACACACTGGAAAAGAATTAGGTTATCTAGTGATACTGAGTTGGGGAATCATGGGAAATATAATACCCTAATTTCTCTCCATATATTGATTTCTCTCTTATGTTAGTCAGTTTTGGTTTCATTTTCCATTGATTGTTGCAAAACCCCCTCCCCTTTTGGGGGGAAGTAAATTGGTTAACTACTTGAATTCTAGGCATTGAATTCTCTTAAATCTATGTATTCCCTGTGGCTTTGACCCTAACTTTGGTTTGGTTCTATTTCTTGGCAAAGACTATTTTATCCTCTAAATGGAGGCATAACTTAGGCGACATCAATGGGATTTTATACTTTGTTGCTTCAATTCAAGACTTGGCTTCTGGGATACCCCCTCTATGGCCCTTAAAAAGTTCTACAACCCATAGGGGGTTTCGTCTAATGAAATTTCTGTAAGTCTTCAATTTCTGATCCTCAAGGTACAACACTTGATCTACGACTCATAAAGTGTTCTCAAATCGTCTGTTTGTTTATAGACAAACTTCAAAAATCCACCCTTCACTGGAATTGCACATGAAACCTCCTTCATGACCCATAGAATATCTATGGCCTATAAAGGGTCTCATGGATCCTCAAAATCAGCAACTTCTGCATATGTTTCCCAAAATCAATGCCAACCCTGAAATCATATAAAAAAAATTACAAAAACACATGAAACATGCTACACCATGAAGCACATCAATCTTGCCTAACAGAAGTTTATAAGAGGCAAATTCGACCTTTCCTGAGATTATATGGCTACACCACGTCGTTTAACCCCCAAATGACCCCTTATCAACCCTATGCAAACCCTAATCTACTCTACTCTCCTTTATTCAAAATATTTCTAAGACCTAAGCTCCTCAAAAATACTCCCAAATTCTTCAAGGCCTCAAAGAAAAGAGTCTAAGCTAGTGTTTCAGATTTCCTACACCTTTCTACAAGATTTTCATCCTCAATTACACCAAGGTATGTGGTTTTAAATTTGTGAAGACCTTTCATATACAAAGCTCAACCATTCCTCTCCCTCATCTATTTTAAAGTTATGCAAATTTTTGGAAGTTTTCTATAAACTCTTCTATGTAACGATATTATGAAGTGATTTTTGGTATTCTACTTTTGTATAGTATATTACATTGAAATGTCGTATGGAATTTATAAATTTTTATGAGGGTTAAGGAAGCCCTAACTATGATTTATGGTGTTATGGTGGGTTAATTTGAATTATTTAAAAAGGACCTTATTTACTCTTCTCATATCCTAAATCTTGACTTTTGCATGATTTTAGTATATGTGCATACCCACAATGTTTAATCAAAGTTATGCACCAAGCTTCTATGTTGATAAAAGCCTTATGGAAAGATATGTAAATTGTGAATGCTACGAATTTGGAGGGCTATTATGCATGCTATGCGATATGAGAATATTGTGAATATTAAGAATGATATGAGGCCCTATCTTTGATATCATGAAGCTTTGATTTTTAAGAGCTACTCTATAAAAATATATGATATTATGATGCTTTGAATATTATCACTATAAGTATGATTTGAGTATTCTTTAGGATTGTGACCTAGCACCGAGAGGACCTTGGTAGATAACCGTTGTCCCATAACTATGTTGTCACCATAGATTTGTTATTAGCTTATATATCCATATAGTTTGAGTTGTATGATTAACCAAAAAGTGTGGTGTTCCCATATGACATATGTTATTTAAATACTAGAAAAGGTGGTGTTCCCATAAGGTTCTTATCATATGTTAACTGGAAAGGGTGGTGTTCCCGTAAGGACATTATGAAGTACTTTCAAAAATAGGAGAGTTCCTGTAAGGTGAGTGTTTGGTTTACCTTGAACAACTAGACTGCTCCTAGTCAGGTGTGGAGTAAACATGGAGATTCCAAGTAGTAGCTCGCTTGGTCTTACATGTAGGTTATGGTCTCTTCCTATCTATGTATGATATGTTATATGACTTGATGTCTCCTTATGCATATTTCGACTAAGACATTGACCATTCATGATTTATTAAGCTTATATCTATCATTTACGATTATGCTTATTACTTAATTATGGTTTATGTTCTTTGTTTCATTTCACCCTGCATAATTAGTATAGTTCAAGTACTAACGCATACTTTTTCCTACATGATCTAACCATGTAGGGATCAGAGCCCCTATTCATCCTCCTCCTCCATGTGTCCAAGCAATTTGATTGAAAATTGCTACTGGTGAGTCTTCCACATTCAAGGACAATATCCACTTACTTTCATGCTTACCTAAGACTTTTCTATTTGTGTATATTTATCTTTTGAGGGTAAGCCCAGTAGATGTCTGGTTCCCCCCCCCATTCCATTCGTATTAGAGGTATTATTGGATATATGAATTTGTATGTTATGATCTCGACCCTTATTATATTTATATATTATGGGAGACTCCCTTAGTCCTTATCCCCTTCATATGCTTGTTGTATGTTGTTGATAAAATCAAAGTCCTAATCCCCTAATACCCCCATAGCGCGAGCCATACTTACCTGCTCCTTAGACATAATTTCCTATGTGCTTATGTTAATCCTCTTTCTTATAACATCCCCATAGCTTGAGTCTAATATCTCCTTTCCCCTAGAATTATGTACTTGTTGATTTAATTATGCTTCCTCAACTAAATATGTGTCATGTATACCTAATAAGCTTGTTTGGGGTCCCTTCGGGTTCCCCATTCATCGTATTTAGCCTAGGCCCTAGGCTTGTGTCATGACAAAGCTTGGTATTGGAGCATTACATTTGCAAATGGTCCTCAAAAATCCAACACACTGCATCAAGTAAAGTCTTATTCATGATTGTGAAACGTGCTACAAGTATAAATCGGAGGCTATAAAGCGTTTTAGGAAATAATTCACTTCTTCCTATTCTATGTTGTGCTTTAGGAATTAAATTGAGACCCTATTCCTAATGAATGATCTTTTTCTATTTTAGATCATTCCTCAAATAAGAGTGGCACAAATAGCTCCCACTCCCAAGCGTGACTCACCTCCCCCTCCTCTCAGCTCCACAAGTTCCCCAAGAAGAGGAAGGACTCACTTATGCCGAATACTTGAATGTGGTCACTGTATTAACAAGGGTCATGGTTAATCAAGGAGTTCAAGCTCCTCATGCTTTTACCCCTACCTTAAGTCTGAGGGATTTCATAAGAATGAATCCTTTGAAGTTTTATAGCTCCAAAGTTAAAAAAGACCCCAAAGAATTGATTGATGAGGTGTACAAAGTTCTTGACATTATGGGGGTAAGCTCAGAGGAAAAAACAGAACTAGTGGCCTATCAACTAAATGGCCTTGCTTATGATGGTTTGTCTAATGGAAGAGGGAAAGATGGGATGGAGAGCCTCTCTCTTGGGAAAAATTCAAGGTTGCCTTCCTTAACTGTTTCTTTCCCATAGAGATAAGGATGGCAAAGATGGCAAAGTTTATGAACCTTAAACAAGGTTCTGTGAGTGGTAGGGGGTATTCCCATAAGTTTGGAAACCTCTCAAAGTATGCTCCTCACTTGGTTGCTAATCCTAGGGCAAGGATACACAAGTTCATGTAAGGAGCTTCCAACTTGATTAATGAAGAATGTCGCACCGCCATGTCATAGGGGAAATGTACTTGTCCGACTCATGACTAATTCCGAGAAACTTGAAGGAGAAAACCTTAGAAAGAGGAGGAGCTCATTATGCCAGTAGATTTCAAGGTACCAAAGGTATCTTTTCCAATAAGGCCACAAATTCTAAGGTCAAGCATTCTCAAATTCTCAAGGTCAAAGATTTGCTAATGATGTGGTGCCCAACCCTCGAGCTCAAGGTGGTAATGGTGGTCAAATCATCCCTAGTTGTGGAAGATATGGAACAAATATTGGTGGCAGGTGATATAAAGATATGGTTTCCTAGTTTCGTATGTGGCAAAATGGTCCACAAAGGGAAAGGATGGTCTTCTCTAAGGACATGGTGCTCATGGAGATCAAAAGGCATAAGGAGGTCAACAAGGGGGTGTTCCATGTTACAATCTCTTTTATGCCCTTCAAGGGAGGTAAAGGGTGGATAATATGCCCAATATTGTTACCAATATGTTAAAGATCTATGATTTTGATGTATATTCTTTATTGGATCATGGTGCCACTCTCTCTTTCATTACTCCTTTTATTGCTAATAGTCTTCATGTGTGTCTCGAGTTTTTGTGTGAACCCTTTGAAGTGTCTACCCCTGTTGGTGAGTCTGTTTTTGTTAAAAAAGTCTATAGCGGTTGTCCCATGTCTATATTGCATAAAGTCTTGCCTTGTGATTTTTTGTTGCACTTGACATGGTAGATTTTGACATCATTCTAGGGATTGATTGGCTATATGCATATCATATCTCTACTAATTGTAGAACTCATAAGGTTAAGTTCCAATTCCTAATGAGTCTGTCCTGGAGTAGGTAGGTCATGATTTGGTAGTTAAGTGTAGGTTCATCTCTTGTTCTAAGGCTTGGGAGTTGATTTGAAAAGGTTGCATATACCATCTTGTAAGTGTTAGGGATGTCGAGTCTAAATTCCTTCTTATTGAGTCAGTTTTGGTGGTTAATGAGTTCTTTGATGCCTTTCACCATGGGCTTCCCGGTGTCCCCCCAAAAGGGAGATAGATTTTGGTAAAGACCTCCTTCTGGATACCCAACCCATTTCTGTTCCCCCTTAGCGCATAGCCCCAACGAAGTTGAAGGAGTTGAAGGATCAACTAAAGGATCTATTGGAAAAGGGTTTTACTAAGCCTAGCAAGTCACCTTGGGGTGCGCCAGTGTTGTTTGTAAGGAAGAAGGATGGCTCACTTAGAATGTGCATCATCTACCGACAACTCAACAAGGTTATGGTGAAGAACAAGTATCCCTTTCCAAGAATAGATGACATATTTGATCAACTACAAGGTGCTAGTCACTTCTCAAAAGTTGACCTTCAACCCGGATATCATCAATTCAGGGTAAGGGAGTGTAATTGTCACGACCCAAGCCTAGGGCCTAGACATTACATGGCGTAAGAGGAACCCAAAAGGACCCTAAGCAAGCCTTTTAACATATCATTATACATCCTTGGTAGCGAAAGCAATAAGATACAACAACAATAGAACAAGATAGGGACATTGGGGCTAAGGGACAACTTCCATATCATAAACATCAAGAATCAATAGAGAGTCAAAACTCATAACATTACACATGAAATGTCAAACAACACCTCTACTACATAGATAAGAGTAGGGGCCAAGACAAGTAACTGGGCTCACCCTCATAGTCAACATTTACATAAAAGAAAGGTAGTTTTAGAACATAGTATGATATCAAAGCAACGTCCTCGGAATGCAGGACTCACTAACAAGCTTAAGTGGAACCGTACAATCGACATGGATGGGGATACTCAGGCGGGGCTCTGGTTCCTACATGATGACATCATATAGGCATAGAGTATGCATTAGTATGTTTGGGTGTACTAAGTATGTAGGATGCAATGCAACAAGTGATAAGCACCATAATCAAAATGCATAACGTAGGCAATGAATAAGCATATAACAATATGGCATATATGAATGATGCTTGAAGTAAAACCAAGCTTATATAGAACATAATACGAGTGTAAGGATGACCATTATTAGTGAAATCCAAGGCCTACCACCTCCTTGGAGAGGCCCATGAGGTAGAAACCCCTTCATGAGGTTGATGAGGTCCAAACCCCCCAATATTGTTGATGAGGAACAAAACCCCCCAACATGGTTATCAAGGTACAAGCCCCTTGACATGGTTGCACGGGCCTACCACCTCCCGAATGAGATGATTGAGGTACAAACCACTCAACAAGGTTACCCGGGTCTACAACCTCCCAACTGAGGCTTGGTCATCCCCAACACTATAGGGATAATATCATATACATACATTCCTTTCATCATCATATACATTTCTTTCATCTTCATAAAGTCATCCATCTCATAAGACAGCATTGGACCTTCAATTCATCAAGAAATCATAACCGGACATTTTATCAAACACTTGGCGAGTGTGTAGTGCTAGTGTAAAACCATGCAATTCAAGAGTGAAATCATGAAAGAAAATTCATTGTAAACCATCAATAGATACTTGGTAACACCCTCAAGCAATATGTATCAACACCCTTCATCAAATCTCACAATAGATCTTAGATTCATAGCTCAAAACATGCAAAAACAACTATAATTTCATGAAACCCCAATATAGTGTGTAGTGAAATTCATAACAGATAAGACCCATGAGTAAATCAACTTTAAATCATGCAAGTTTGGGTAAAAGGAAGCTTAGATATTATGGATGGAAGGAACCCAATGAAACCCACATACCTTAACTTTGGAGGATAGCTTGATGAAGATTGGAGATGGAGACTTAAAGCTTGAGTGAGAACCTTGGAATCCGGATGAGTTTTGACACTTGAATTTAGGAGATGAAATATTGGCTAAGTGTTTGAGTAAGTATTTGGGAATGTCTTGAATGATATGAGGGTGAAATAAGGCTAAGTATAGGCATTCCCACGCATGGGAACACTTAGGCCAAAGACCCAAAAGCCTTGTACTGAACTTGAAAACTGGGCAAAATTTGCACTGTGGCGTGCCCTTGGCGCGTCGTGCCGGGGGCATGAAATGTCATTGGAAATCAATTTTTTTAAAATGAAATTGAGAGTCGTATGCTCTAAAATTAGGGTTAGACCTATTTCCCACTCAATTTTACCTCTTGAACAAGAATATGAAGTCAGATTTTCGATATCACGCATGGATTTTCATATCTGCAGAAATTACAATTCCGAGCACTTTCGAGGCACATTTTCGGACACTTTTTGGGGTCATTTCAATATCTCCCACTTGGGAACATTCATCCGCGAATGTCAAAGAAATGTATATGAGAGATTCAAACATGACACTTTCAGCCCACATAAGGATGCAACAATGCACTTAAACATTATTTCAAAAATCTCATCATAAGTGTAAAATCATCATGAACTTGTCAATTTAAACATGAATGTATGCAATTACATGAGGACTGAACTTAAAGCTTGAGATCATATAAAGGACTTAGATAAATACCTTAGGATTGAGCAGATGGAAAAGATAAGGGTATCTTTTTTGCATATCCGCATCAGCCTCCCAAGTAGCACCTTCGACTTGTTGGTTCCTCCAAAAGACCTTAACGGAAATAACTTCCTTGTTACTCATCCTCTTCACTTGTCTACCCAAGATCTCTACTGGAACCTCTTCATATGTTAAGTTGTCTTCAACTACCCCCATAATATCAAGAGCCATAATAACATAGACATCACCAACACATTTCTTCAATATAGACACATGAAAGACCGGATGAGCCAATTCCATTTCTCTAGGCAAATCCAACTCGAAGGCCACCTTACCGACCCTTTTTATCACCCTATAAGGACCCATAAATCTAAGGCTCAACTTGCTTTTCTTACCAAGATGGACCACACCCTTCATAGGTGACACCTTCAAATAAACCCAATCACCAACCTTGAATTCAAGATCCCTTCTCCTCACATTGGCAAACAACTTTTGGCGACTTTGGGCTATTTTCAACCTTTCTCTTATCATCCTAACCTTCTCCATAGCATCCATAACCAAAGCCGGACCCAATAAAACCACCTCTCCAACTTCAAACCACCTAACCGGTGATCTACAATACCTACCATAGAGAGCCTGAAAAGGGGCCATACTGATGCTAGAATGATAGGTATTGTTGTATGCAAACTCAATCAACGGAAGATGATCATCCCAACAACCCCTAAGCTCCAATACACAATCCCTAAGCATGTCCTCAAGTGTTTTTATAGTTCTTTCGGCTTGGCCATCTATTTGAGGGTATAGTCCGTACTAAGCTTTAGGTTAGTTCCAAGACATCTTGGGAAACACCTCCAAAAGTGAGGAGTGAATTGTGCCCCATGGTCTGATATAATGGACAAAAGAACCCCATGCAACCTCACCAAGTCACGAATGTATAACCCAGCATAAGCTTCAGCCCCATATGTAGTTTAACCAATAGAAAGTGAGCCAATTTTGTCATCCTCTAAAGCACAACCCATATAGAATCAAAACCCTTTCTAGTCTTGGGCAACCCAACCACAGAATCCATATTAATCTCTTCCCTTCGAAGTAGGAATGTCTATGTCTTGGGTTAGGACATCCGGCCTTTGATGTTCGGCTTTGACTTGTCGACAACTATATCAACTGGAAACAAATTTTGCATTGTCTGTCTTCATGCCTCCCCACCAATACTCCTCTCTGAAATCTCTATACATTTTTGTAGACCCAAGATGAATTGAATAAGAAGAACCATGAGCCTCATCAAAAATCTTTTCCTTCAAGCTGTCAATCCAGGCACACACAATCTACGTTGGTACCTACGAGCACCATTTTGCCCTTAGGAGAAAACCTCCACCTTACCATTTTTACCAATGCTTTCAGTTCCAACAAAGTGGGGTCAAGATCTTGCTTTGCTTTCACCTCCTCAACCAATGAAGATTTAGAAACATTTACAACAACAACACCGCCTTTATCAACTCCTTCCAACCTAACTACCAACCTAGCCAACCGATAGACCTCCCTAGCCATCTCCTTGCCACTATCATCAACATGAGCTAGGCTATCGATAGACACCCTACTTAAAGCATCCGCCACAACATTAGCCACACCTAGATGATAATGCACACTCATATCATAATCCTTAAGAAGTTCTAACCACCTTCTTTGTCTCAAGTTAAGATCCTTTTGAATGAAAACATATTGGAGGCTCTTATGATCAGTGAACACATCAACATGCACCCTATACAAATAATGTCGCCATATCTTTAATGCAAATACCACGACGGCTAGTTCAAGATCATGGATAGGATAGTTCTTTTCATGCACTTTGAGTTGCATAGAAGCATAGGCTATGACCATACCATTTTGCATTAGAACACAACGCAAACCAACTCTAGAAGCATCACAATACACAAAAAATCCCTCTAGCCCTTCCAGTAGTGACAATGTAGGAGTAGACATAAGATTATCTTTCAATGTTAGGAAGATCCTCTCACACTCATTGATTCATACAAACTTAGCCTTCTTTTGAGTTAATTTTGTCATAAGAGAGGCAATAGAAGAGAACTCATTCACAAACCTCTGATAGTAACCCGCTAAGCCCAAGAAGCTCCTAATATCCGACGGGGTCAATGGTCTAGGCCAATTTCTAATCACATCCATCTTCTTAGGATCCACCTTAATACCATCCCCCGACACCACATGACCTACAACCTTCTTCAACCAAAATTCACAGTTTTTCATATTTAACATACAATTTCTCTTCTCTCAACCTTTGCAACTCTACCTTCAAATGACCCATATGCTCCTTCTCATTATGTGAATAGATCAAAATCATCAATGAATACCACAACGAAAGAATCAAGGTACAGTATAAAGACCTTATTCAGTAGGTCCATGAAGATGGTCGGTGCATTGGTCAACCCAAATAACATCACAACAAACTCATAATGCCCAGACCTAGCCCGGAAGGTCATCTTAGGAATATCACACTCCCTCACCTTCACTTGATGATACTCGAACCGAAGATCAATCTTAGAGAAGTGACTAGCCCCTTACAATTGGTCAACAAGTCATCAATTCTTTGAAGAGGATACCTATTCTTGATTGTGACCCTATTAAGTTGCCGGTAGTCAATACACATTTTAAGAAACCCATCCTTCTTCTTGACAAACAACATCGGTGCACCCTAAGGTAATTGGCTAGGCCTAATAAAACCCTTCTCCAACAAGTCCCTTAATTGTTACTTCAACTCCTTTAACTCCATCGGGGCCATGCGGTACTGGGGAATAGAGATGGGTTGAGTATCGTGAAAGATGTCTATACCAAAATCTATTTCCCTTTCAGGAGGAACACTAGGAAGGTCATTTGTAAAGATATCAAGAAGCTCATTTACAATCAGAACCGACTCTATTGAAAGGACTTTGGACTCCACATCAATAACCCTCACAAGATGATAAAGACACCCCTTAGAGATCAACTTACGGGCTTTAATGCAAGAGATAAACCTACCTTTGACCACCACATATTGACTCTCTCACTCAAGGACGGATTCGTTTGGGAATTGAAATTTGACCCTAAGAGTTCTACAATCAATAGAAGCATAGTATGCATGCAACCAGTCCATCCCACGAGTGACATCAAAATCAACCATGTCCAACTCAATAAGATCACAAGGCAATATTCTATGCATAATACAAATAGAACAATCTCTATAAACCTTCCTAGCAACAATAGATGCACCAATAGGAGTAGACACCTCATATGACTCACATAACAACTCGGGGTCAACATGGAATTTTTGGCAACAAAGGGGGTAACAAAAGAAAGAGTGGCACCCGATCAATCAATGCACACACATTAAAATCAAAGATTTTCAACATACTGATAACAACATCAGGTACATCATCAATCCCTTGCCTCCCATGCAAAGCATAAAATCGGTTGTGCCTTGGGGTACCATCTTGTCAGCCACATCTTCCCAAAGGAACCATATCATCACCTTGTAGGCGAATCTCCTTACCCTTGTTGTGATTTTAGAGGAAATCTATCACCTTATGCCCAATTTCCCCACAACCATAGCCAGCATTAATATCCCTCAAGCACGGGCCACTATGACCCCTACCAAATTTTAGACACCCATCAATAGGAACCACACCTCCAACACCTTGGGCCCTTGGAAAATCATTGGCAACCCTCCTTTCAATGCATTAGAAGACTATTGGACTTGATGGAACCAGCCACACCTTTGGCTTTGGAACTTTCCTTCAAAACAAGTCCTTTTGGCTTTATGACCCCTTCTCTTCCTCAACTTTTCCTCCACCATTTGCTCAGCATAGGTAATCAAATGTGACAAGTCCATGTCACTAATCAACATGTCACTAAAATTCCCAGGAACAAAGCCGATATTTTTGATATGCCTTCTATGTTACAAGAGGAGTCCTTAAATAGAACCTAAAAGTGAAAACCAAATTATTGAATGCATCTGGTGTGTTCATTTGCATGGTTGAGATTTTGCCAACACGTGGGATCCTTTAAGACAAGATCACATAGTTTTGGTGATGCTGACTGGAGTGGGTCCTCCATAAATTTTGTTAGGTAGATTGTGGGCCTTGGAACAGTGCCTTATCGAGATTCCTTTTAGGAATAGTGAATGTCCTTTACGAAAAGGAAATTTCGATTCTTTGAATCTCTTCCTTTTCCTAAAGGTCAGTTTCCTATTCATAATAGGCATCTTGATAAGTCTGGGCCATCCCTTTAGGATTACACATATCCCCATTGTTGTTTTCTTCTGAAGAAGTGGCTTCTGTTATGAGCTACATTATTGCTGTCTCATTTTGGTTGTCGATATCATGGAGAGCTTGCTTTAGCTTTTTCTTGAGATGGTTTTGGAACCCATCCTTTGACCTTTACATCTTTGGATAAGCATCTGATTTTATCAAATTCTGCAATAACAAAATTCCAGCTGACTATATATGAAATCCTTTTCTAGGTGTGGTACTTACACATTTTAATGTGTTCCGATAGTGTCAATATTTCCTGTTTGACCTGAAAATCTTCGAATCTCTGCAGAAATTATTTAGGTAATATTTTCAAATAACCTCTAAAAATTCTCCACCAATCATAAAACCATCTAGGAATGATGGCAGTTGCTAATTCTGGACAATATTTAATGAACCAAGTGTGAGCAGGTCTAATGTACATAAAATTACAAGGAGAATTTCAAGGAGTTCTTTAAAAACCTTCATTGATAAGGAGAATTACAAGGAGATTACAATAGAGAGAAGGTCGGAAGAAAATAAAAGGATATTTTTGATGTGCCTTCTATGTTACAAGAGGAGTCCTTAAAATAGAACCTAAACGTGAAAACCAAATTATTGAATGCATCTGGTGCGTTCATCTGGACGGTTGAGATTTTGTTGACATTTGGGATCCTTTAAGATAAGATCATATGGTTTTGGTGATGCTGACTGGAATGGGTCCTTCATAAATTTTGTTGGGTGGATTGTGAGACTTGGAACAGTGCCTTGTCAAGATTCCTTTTAGGAGTAGTGAATGTCCTTTACGAAAGGGAAATTTCAATTCTTTGAATCGCTTCCTTTTCCCAAAGGTCAGTTTCCTATTCATAATAGGCATCTTGATAAGCCTGGGCCATCCATTTAGGATTACACATATCCCCATTGTTGCTTTCTTCTGAAGAAGTGGCTTCTGTTATGAGCTGCATTATTGCTGTCTCATTTTGGTTGTCAATATCACGGAGAGCTTACTTTAGCTTTTTCTTGAGATCTTCTTTCGATGGAGAAGGTTTGGCTGGGGTTATAACCATTTTCTCTTGACTGGGTGGTTTGGGTTTTGGAACACATCCTTTGACCTTTACGTCTTTGGATAAGTATCTGATTCTATCGAATTTTGCAATAACAAAATTCCAGCTGACTATATATGAAATCCTTTTCTGGATGTGGTATTTACCTATTTTAATGTGTTCGGGTAGTGTTGATATTTCCATAAAACCATCTAGGAATGATGGCAATTACTAATTCTGGACAATATTTAATAAACCAAGTGTGACCAGGTCTAATGTACATAAAACTAAACCAGGCTTCCTTATAAGTGTACCAATTATAAGTTTGGGGCTTATGGAGCATGCTCAAAGGAATGGGATAAGTAAATGATCCACGGGCGATTCAAAGGGAGATAAGATTCTATTAATTGTGTATCTTGAGTGTTGAATGAAATCTGGGTTTCATTCATTGTAGGTACTTTCTACCTCAATGGACTCCATATCCACAGGTATTGCTTCAAAGAACAATCGTGTATGGATAGGATCTTTACTATTAATGTGGTTGTTGTTATAGCATGGTTTGGCAAGATCTGTCACCTTGCAATTTTCATACTCTTTGTCGAGGGCTAAAATTGGTATTACTTTTGTGGTAACATAGTCAAAGGTTTCTTCTTCCTTTGCTTGGGTTGTTGGCTGTAATGGCTTTGATGTAGATACTCTGGGATCTACAGCTTTTGCAAAGGACTCTGGGCCTTCATTTAGTAACTCTTTTTGTTCTGTATTACAGAACGTTTTTTGGAACTGGATTCTGCTTCGAGTTTTGATCCTGGGAATTTCAAAAAATCAGCTAAAACTGAATATTTGTTTCTGAGGGATGTTTGTAAGGTTATTGGTGAGGGCAATGGAGGAAAAGAGGGTCATAGTTGTACTAAGTTTGGGGCGAAAGGTCTAGCCGAAGGCACTTGCCTTTCTTCTCTGGCTCCTTTGATCGGAGAGTTAGTCTTTGTTGGTTTCATGGCCCTATTAGAATTCTCGGGTTAGGAAACCAGAAAGAGAATTATTTTCTCCTTTAATGAAATCAATTTTTAAACCGAAGATAGATAGTAGAGCTTGTCATCTAGAAAATATTTGTTTTGAAACCAGATTTTTACATCTTTTTGTAAAATTTCTTTTGCAGATTTACAATCTACTTTGAGCAAAAATTCTTTATTGACCAAATCATCTTGAATTTTTGTGATACATAGCACTATAGAAAGTACTTCTTTTTTAACAGTACTATAATTTTTTTGGGCTGAGTTCTAGACTCCAGATGTAATACTGACAAGTTTCTCACTACTAGTTGGACTAACTTGTTGTTTATGGATTCCTCCATATCCTATGTCAGAGGCGTCTGTTTCTACAGTCAAAAGGCTTCAGGATTTGATATTCCTAAACATAGGAGGCTTTGCACTATTGTTTAATCCTTTTTACACTATTGGTTTGTTTGTCACTCCAAGGAGCTGGATTTTTTCTGAGTCTCTTATAGAGAGGCTCACAGATTTGACTAATATTGGGAATAAAATTAGTTACATAATTAAGGCTTCCCAAAAACCTTTGCAATTGGGTTTTATCCTTGATTTCATCAGGAAATTTATTATTCTATGGCTCTACAAATGGGTTTGTGAGAACCTTGATAAAGGTCGTGTCCTGAAAATCTGATAGAAGTATAAAAGAGCTTCATCTTTTTAACGCTTACTACTAGGCCATTAGTC
>JAOTQR010134297.1:0-21532 GCA_025774065.1 Solanum ossicruentum | reverse complement strand
ACTTTGAATATTCTCTCTAGAATATTTTAGGTTTTTAGGGTAGATTCTCATTTTCTATTGGAAAACCCATTTTTGGGCATTGCAAATCTTACATTGATTAATTCTTCATCTATCAAGCTTGTGGTTTGAAACTTATGGTGTTATCTATCTCAATTGCTTTGGGTAAAATTCTCAACTATGTTTTGTATTTGCATTCTTGTTGGTTTTGCCTTAGCCAGGAGCAACTAAGCGCCCACAACTTCGAGTTGTGGGAACCATAGGTAGTTAACTTGAGATAAACTAGATTAATTGCATTTCTATGATTAAGGTTTTGCATGTATTGTTTATTTCCCTTCATTCTGATTGTTGTTTGGTAGTGACCAACACAAATCCCACCTACTATCACGGTCCTGACCAAGGTAGTGACGAATAGGAAAAGGGTAGTAAATGATAGAATTCGGTTGATGTGATCTCGTCTGATCAACCAAACCTACAAAGGGGAGGTTGACTAGGACTATGGGTAACGATTAATTGGCACACCATGGTTGCCAACCATATGCCATGGTGAAATTCGACCTTCACCTTCACAAGAGGGCTGGAAGAACCTAAGTTACCATCCTGCATGCGAATTCCTAATTATAGTTATGTTGTCTATGGTAATCGAGTCGACGAACCATGGGGAACACAATTCCCAAGTTGTCCCTAAATTTGAGTGTTTCCTCGCATAGTAGCATAGTATTTATTTTATTATTATTTTCAAATCACAACCCCCCCCCATTTCGAGATTTTAGTCATAAATACTCAAAATGATTGATAGTAAATTCTTTTAGTCAAGCCATGTATTCCCTGTGGATTTGACCCTAACCTTCAGTTAGGTTAATTGCTGACAGCGACCACTTTCTTATTGGAGCGTGAACATCATCACTTTGCGTTCCAATGACTGAAAAGTAAGAGCAGACATAAAAGATAAGTCTGCAGAATCAACCTATATAGTAGAAGGTACCTATACAGGTGTGCTGGAGGATGACATCGCATCAATCTCAACAGTTGGAGTTGGCCCTGAAGATGCTGGAGTAGCACTGGTGGTGGTTGTGTGTTTGCTCCAGAGTCTGTGGCTCAATGGGGAATGGATCTGGAATGGGAGGAGAAGCTGCTCTATGTAGGGCCACTGGGTTCTCATCAGCCTTGCTAAAGCTAGGATACATGGTGCGTAAGGCCTTTACATGAGGGTCTAAATGGAGAGAGAAATTTACCCCAGTTGCATTGCATAATTTATGTATCAAGATAGGAAAAGGCAACGCAGTCTGGGTATGGATTGCTAACTCGTGGATCTTCTCTGCCATGACGCGAGCTCAGTCAATCTCGTAGCCAGCTAATAGTACAGCTCTCTCCAATGTGATCACATTATCCGCAAATGTGGTCTGATGCGCCAACGGATAATGGACCACCAAAATTTTGCCGGAAATGAGAGGTGGGACTTCACAATATGATCAACATGGTTAGTGACCCATGTAGGCTCAACACCTGCCTTGCAAATCTAGCCTACTATCCACCTGAGGAGCTCTGTTTTCAACCCAACATCCTTCTCATTCACCATCTTCCTCATCTTTGCATTTAGGTTATAATATTCAGCAGTGGAATGGGGTGCTCTTTAGTTTGGCCCAAACTGGACCCTTGTGATAGTTTCTTCTAAAATGTCAATAGTCTCACCCCAAATTAGGACCTCACGCAACTATGGCCGCTCAATTTCCTTCTTATTTTTGGGAAGGTCCCTGTGGATAGTAGCGTAGTAGGATGCATAGAATTGTCAGGCTAAATATGGGGAGTACTTGCCAAACCTTTGTGAAAGCTACCCTAGCCTGTCGCGATCAATCTCAGCCTCCAAGGTGGCACACTGTTCAGCCCTGATTTCTTGAGCCTTGCCTCTTCATGGAACTACTGCACTAGCTTTTCTTGACTTTTTGGCTCCAAACCTTTGTCATAAATCTCCTTCATGCCCGGAACGCACCATCTCATGCTTTGGGGTCTGTGGAGGTGATAGTATAAGTGGAATCAGCCGCTTGTGAGGGAGCAATCTCTTCTGATTGAGCTCGTGATGTCTCAATAGACACTAACTCGGAAAGTGAGAGACCATCATCTAACCCCTCTTCAGTACCCTCCCTTTCAGACTGGGATGGACTATCCACTTCCATTGGGGCTCTTGATGCTCGGGACATATGCACATTCATCTCCTCAATTGACACTTCTGACTGGGCATCATCGAACATTTCATCTCTCAGTTGGTTTCTCAAAGTTACGGCAGTATCCTTTCTACCTTTTGGAGGCATTGTACCTAAAATTTACCAAATGCCATTCAATGAGCCCTAAGATATTTGATCCAAAAGGGATTCACACAAAACAATCAAACAAAGAATAACAAAACTACTAAAGTAAATACATTGAACCAGTTGCATGTCTGCAGGAACAAGGTGTAGGTACAACTTATAGGGTGACCTACGAGCCATACTATAACTACGTAGTACCAAGGTACCAAAGAAAAATGCATTCTAGAAACAGATATGAGAACAAGTACGACTCATTGGGTGTCTTACGAGTCATAATCTGGGCTTGTACCTCATTCCAAAAACATTTTGGAAACATTAATCAGGTCCACGAGACCCCCACTACGCGATGTAGCAGGAGCTATAAATCATAGATGGGTCTCGTATGGTAAGTGTTAAGGCATCAAAGGTGATTGTTGCCTTCTACAAAGAGACACTACGTCTCATTGGGTGACCTACAATTTGTAGTGGGTCCTTGTAGGAGAGAACAGAAGGCACCTGTGGTACTTATAACCTTTCCACAATGACCCAAAACTATTAAGTCAATAACAGAAAAGCATTGAACCAACACGAACTCATAAACACACAATCAATCTCATACATGACAAGTCGACATAGTCAACCTTCACCCATCCCCATTTACATTCAAAACATACCTAAGATAAACTAATTTCAAAACTCACACTCATCAACAACGATACAAAGCACATGGAGATTCAAGAAAGGTCGCAACAAATTCATACAATGGTATTTTAAATTAGCAAAATTGAAATACCCCAATACCACCAAAATTTGACCTCGACAAGATTT
This sequence comes from Solanum ossicruentum, assembly GCA_025774065.1. Classification (NCBI taxonomy): domain Eukaryota; kingdom Viridiplantae; phylum Streptophyta; class Magnoliopsida; order Solanales; family Solanaceae; genus Solanum; species Solanum ossicruentum. Next base: position 18,422 of record JAOTQR010134297.1, on the reverse strand, counting down.
TGCAAATTAGTCCATGAATAATCATGCATCACACTTTCCTGATCACATGTCAACACTATAGCACCAAGAAAGGGCCAACATACAATTTCAAATCATGGCAGGGAACTTAACAACACCAAAACCTACTCTTCATGCTTACACAATCATTTTTTCATGGGTGTACCCAATATGATCACAAAACACTCATTGAAACACCAATAAAGAAAGATCAAAGCATGGGTGCCAAATTTAACCGAGAAAACTCACCATATGAAAAGATGAAGATATAATAAGAGGGATAGGAGAAGATGAAACCCTAATATAGTGCACTTGCTGGGAAATCTTGATAGAAAAATGGTTTGGGGCTGAATGGAATAGTAGTAAATAGTGTTTGGGGAGTTATGGGGAAGAAAACCATTTCAAGGAGGGAAATGAGGGGTCAATTAATATTTTGTCTTATATTGCTGAGGAGTAAAGCTCATAGAGTCTTATCTTTACTCCTCTGGACCCTTCTCTGATCTCTTTGCACAGGCTTTAATCGTGTTGAGGTTGCTCAACCCTATCATCAAGTCTTTGTATTTCCATTGCTTGTTGGTCCACTTTGTATTTTCCCTTGATGATGTCAAACTTTACCTCCTGTATAACCTCTTCTTTCTTGGTGGTTATGGTAAGCACTTGCTCAAGCATACGCTCAATCCTTAAGAGTTTATTAGTGATGCATTGCTGGTGTGGTAGCCTAAGCCAATTTGGCACACTCTCTTTTCTAGTAGTGTTTGGGGTTCCCTCTGATGCACTAGTGCTCGGCATTAGTTATTTTTGAAAAGATTGGTAAACTTGGGTGACGGTAGATAGTTTATCCATATATTTGTTAAATGGCCGCCTCAGAAATGGCCAACAGTCCCTCCAAATAAGGCATCAGCATGTCCTTTCGTTAGTTCTCAATAGAAGCTAGTCCCCAATACATCATCATTTAGAAAATGGTTCTGCTTTGTCCCCAAACACTTCTTATACCTTTCCCAAGCTACTACCAAAGATTCTTCTGGCACTTGTTTAAAATTGCAGTTATTATTCTGTAGCTCTTGCTTGTTGGGCTCTTTGTAGAGATTCATGAGGAAGACTCTCTGCCCCTCCCCCCGGTTGGAACAAACATCTGGTGGGAGAATTGACCACTATTCCACAGCTTCACTCTTGAGAGTCATGGGAAAGGTTTGAAGAGTCATGGCCTCCCAAGCAGGATGTCTTGTACCAAGCACCCCCCTCAACATTTGAGTAAGCTGTTGCATCTGCGTTTGGGGGTCTTCTGACTCTTGCCTATAGAACAAGACATGTGTCTGTAAGGTCTCCAACAAGTCACTTGTAATATAGAGATTTTGTTCGGTCATGGTGCCAATCAACCTGCAATAAAAGCTAAGCAACAAAAACAACAAGAAAAGTAAAATACAAGAGAGTCTAGAAACTAAAACTTGAACTAACTAATAGAAAAATCAAGTCAAGAACCTAGTCGTATTCTTTGGCAACAGCACCATAATTTTTGATGATGTTCCAGCTCTAATAAGAAAGTGGTCACTGTCAGCAATTAACCTAAACAGATATTAGGGTCAAATCTACAGGGAATACGAGCCTTGACTATAGAGATCCACTATAAATCATTTCAAGCGTCATCCTAAAATCTCTAAATAGGGGGAGAGGGGTTGTGATTTAAGAACAAAAATAAAAATAAAAACTATACTAACTATACAGGAAGACACTCAAATTTAGGGAAAACTTGGGAATTGTGTTCCTCATGATTAATTGACTCAATTACCCTAGACAACATAACTCTAATTGGGAATTCACATGTAGGATAGTAACTTTGGTTCTTCCATCCCTCTTATGAAGGTGAAGGTTGAATTTCACCATGGCGCTTGGTCGGCAACCATGGTGTGCCAACTAACCATTACCTATTATCCTAGTCAACCTCCCATTGGTCAGGTTTGGTTGATTAGACGAGAACACATCAATCGAATTCTGTCATTTACTTTCCTTTTCCTATTCAGCACTACCTTGGTTAGGATCGTGATAGTAGGCAGGGTTTGGTGATGGCCACCACAAAACATCAATTAAAGTGAAGGAAAATAAACAATACATGCAAAACTCCAGTCAAAGAAATGTACAACTTCCAGGTAATTTCAAGTCAACTACTCATGGTTCTTACAACCCCAAGTTGTGGGTGCTTAGCTACTTATGTCTAAGGAAAAATCAACAAAAATGAAAATGAATGATATTGCTAAGAGTTTACCCAAAACAATAAAGAAGAAGAACACTACAAGTTGCAAGCCACAAGTTTTGATAAATAGAGACTGAGTACAATGTGTGTCTTGCAATTCCCAAAAGGGGTCTTCAAATTAAAAGTGAGAATTTATACTAAACCCTAGAAAAAAAACCCTTAGAATATTCAAGAGAGAATATTCAAAGTGTTCTACAAGATATTCAATGTATCAGCTCTCTTTCTAAAACCCTATGATTAAGTATTTATACTATTTATAATTTAACCCTAAAAATTAAATACAAAAGATAGATAGCAGCAGGTACATCGCACATATACGATTCATGGGGTGACTTATAGTCATAATTCGGGTCTCGTAGTTAGCACTTGACCCTTTGGACTTCACTATTACGATCCAATCTTACGAGTCATTGCTTGGGATATGACTCGTATGCTCCTCTCGTAGTCTAGGCCTTCAGTTCTTGGTCCAATATTTTTGCTTTCTATTTCTTGTAATGATCCTACCTATATGAGTCATAGTGAGACCTACGACTTGTAGGGTGGCCTCATATCCACTTAGCAGATTCTTGATTTTGCTCACTGTTTCTCGCTATGAGAGCACCCTATGACTCGTTGCTTAGGCTACAACCTGTAGGATGACTCATATGTCCTGCACTTCAGCAAAATCTGCAATTTTCTCTCAAAATCATGCCAACTAAATTTTCTGCAATAACAACATAAAAACTATAAAACATCACATCAGGAACTCGCAAATTCCCTTATTTTAGGCACCAAATATTCTATATTTTGATAGCACATCACTTAAACAACTCTCCATCAACATCCCTTTCATTAAGGCATTGGAGAAGATGCCAGGGTGTGCAAAGTACATGAAGGTCCTTATCACTAAAAATCTCACTGTGAGTCAGGAGCTATCCCAAGAGCTTCAGTATTAAGTGTTGAGGTGTCTACGATCCGTAAATCACTTTATGACTCATAGACTGGTCCATGAAACCCAGGCCTGAAATCTAGGGTTCGGATATCCTACGAAACCATAGTTCACGAGCCATAAAACACTTTAAGGCTCATAATCGGGTTTCGTAAAGTCCAAGCCCATTAGATTTTAGTTGACCCAGTCAAGGTATAAACAATGGAGTGAAATTATTTTGGCCCCATTCCTAACCTAATTTACATAATTGCCCAACCAGCCCCTCTCCCACGAGAATTCGACCACCGACGATAGCCGTGCACCTATTTTTCAGTGATTTTTTGGCAACATAGGTTTTAATGCCTATTCACCTCCTTCATCTTCTTCAACTTAATTACACATCTTGGTAATTGTTTGGTTAATTCAAAATCTTTATTTTGTCTTGTCTTGTATTATTGAATTGGAAAATGTGTTGGGAATGGTAGTTGAGACACGGAATCTATGATTGATATTAATATGTGATTAGTAAATTTGGGTTTCCCATGTTTGAATATTCATCTAATTCCAGAATTGGGAATCGTTGCCTTAGTTGTATGTTTTGAATAGTTTTTGGTGCCTATTGATTCACCCAACATATATGATTAATTGATTTTGTGTGTGAATTCGTGGGTGATGACATAGGAGCGTAATCTTGTTGAATTGATCATAAGTGGTCAGAATAGTAAGATAAATACGCTTAATCACTTTCGATGGGGTATATGTGTTGAATAACAAGTAGAGGGTATTGGTTGTGGTATGAAAATCATGTGCGTGTGTGTATTTTTGCTTCGATGCTGGTGGAATACTTGTTGAAAAAGTCATTTGGGGTCCATTTTGATGGGCTTAGAAACTCAGGTAACTAAGTTTTCTTATTTATGAGTGGCTTTTATAGCCTATGGATAATTCTACGACGCATAATTGTCCCTCGTAAAAGATTTTACAAACTGGAAGTTTCTAAGTATCCATCAGAAGAGACCTTCTACGAGTGCTAGATCACTTTATGGCTCGTAGATAGGTCTCGTAGATCCTCACATGGAATAGAGTCACTCACTGGAAATCTCTACGACCCAGTCTATGACTCGTAAACCACTTAACAAGTCGTACAAGGTCTCGTAGACTTTTCCAATGAAAAAAATTATTTGAATCCCTATTTTACGAAAGCCCTTTGTGGCTCATAGTACTAACTATGACCCATAAAGATGCTTTCGTAGACCCTTTTGCGACTTCAGCTGAAACATTTCTGCATTTCAATATTTGATTTATGGGGCTAACCAAGGTGCGTAAATGTTCATGTTTCAAGTATTATGGCCCCAAAAGCCAAATGTGATGAGATCTTAGCATTACGGAGGATGCTCATAGACGAGTCCTTTGATGATGAGCAGGTCCCGACTCCGAGCGAATCAATAGAGGAGCTTGGAGTTACTCTGGACCCAAAGGCGGATCACCTAGGAACTAGAGTTGCTGCCAAAGCTGGAAAGACTCAAGCTCTCGTTGTTTTCACTCCCTAGTCTGATGAGGGAGGCAATAACGGGAGTGATTCAACCCAAATGACTTCATCCAGAGAGGAGTCCAGCTCTAAGAACGGATCAGAGACAAAGTACACCGCCGTACCCCAATCACCACCATCTCCACCTGACGCCCTCACTAGTTGATGGTGTGTTGCGGGCATGCGTGACATCTAACACGGAGGGCCAGCAGTAGAAAAAGCAAGGCAAGCCAACCCGCTCTATATATGAGGAGCCTAGTGTCATCTCCAACAGACTCGACTGTATCCCCAGTTTCTAGGATACGATGATTCGCTACGGGCTTTAGTGACTCACATACTCTATTGGATGATACTCCCCAACCATGTTGAGGGAGTTTTATACTTCATATGCAGCTATGGTACATAACACTCTTCCTAAGGGGAAGATGCCCCTCGCTCAGCCCAGACTAACCGAGACGAGAGTGAGGGGCCAATAGGAGGATAAATCGAAGACCACCATCTGCCAGATGCTTTTTGGACCAAAGTTCATTGCCCCCAGATCCACCATAGGGTGTGGAAGAAGAGGGACCTCCTAGTTATGAGAAATCCAGAGCAACGAGCCAACTTGATAAGATAGGTGGCTGGTTATATTGTTGAGTAGGGTCCGGAACCTGCTTGGGTTGCCACACACTTAGAGCCTATTATCAAGGCTTTGCTCTGTTTCCTCGTCAAGTTCTGGTAGGCAGTTGTTCGTTCATACATCTAGCCTACACTTGATGATAACACGTTAACGCCAAAGCATGCGATATTGGTTGCTAACATCTTAGCTGGTTATAATATTAATTGGGCCCACCCATAGTCAAGCAGATTAATGAGGCCGCCCTGAAGAGATCTACCTCCATCCCATTCCATTGCTTGATATACAGGCTCTATCTAGAGTCAATGGTGGAGAGTTTGCACCAGCTGGACCAGCTGATTAAGGCCCAGCGTAAATTTGATCCCAGCCTGATCAAGGCTGAAGAGAACTCGGTAGGACTCCAGCGATCACAACCTCCTCCTATGCTTGAGATATTTGACCTAGCTCCACCGCCTGAGGGTTCACAGACTATCACCGCCACTGCTCCTGCTACTGAGGAGAGGCCCCCGCAGCCCGAGTCAGATAAGGATAGAGGGCCTACCACTTCTGTTCCTGTACCACAAGCCATGAATTTTTAAGCTACTCCTGCGGGCATAATTTATGTCTCTACCGCATCTATATAGACCCTGACATAGAGGTTATCCCACGCTGAGCCGCAGTTCACTCAGCTTGTTCATCAAATTAGGCCATGGGTCTGCTAGGTCATTTCAGACTTGGAAGGTCGTATTTAGGCATTCACAGTCACTATTATTTAGGACCGTATCTCTACTATGATGCTTGTATTGATGCCTTCGAGGAGAGGGTACAATAGAGGTTGGGTGAGGCCCAACCATCAGACCTGACAGCCCTGTAGATGGAGATCCAGTGACTCTAAGCCAAGAAGACTACAGCACTGGTAGCACCGATTACACTACCAGCGACTATGCCTCCAATATTGATGGTTGATCATTTTGCTCCTGATAAGCCTATATAGCCTTCCTATGGGAAGAGTCTCCACGAGGATGATGATCCAGACGATATACGCTCACGTCCGGGGCTTACAGAGTATGAGAAACTTGTGCTTGTCTTGAGGAGGTCGAGACAAGAGGAGGAGAGATGACAGGCTCGATAGAGTGAGAGTATGAGGGGAGTTGTCCCCTCCAAACAGAGTGCTACTATTGAGCAGACTAGCCCAAAGGAGGAGGATAGCCAGATTCAGCCACACATTGGCGCTTAAGCACCCAGGTATGATTTTTTTGACCCTTTTCTATTTTATTTTGCTTTAATGTGTAAATTGGGGATAATGCACATCTTTTTCGTGGGGTGTGGATAATTATGGGTCTCAGTGAAGTCTGAGTAGCTTGGGCCAATAACTACCCCAATTTTTTATCCCAGGGTATTTTTGCCTGTGTTCTTTTTCCCCATGGATATTTACTTTCTGTTGAACCGATATGTTTTGGATGTTTAGGTAGTATTTGTAGCATATAGTATTAATACCTTTGGCATATAACATATTTTTGTGTTTTGATAGAAAATGATATCCACCAAAAATATGATTAGTAGTTTAGATAGCAACCATGCATGTTTCGGTGTGTGATAATGTTTTTTCTGATAAGTGAGGATAAATTGAGATAAAAATCATGATCTAAGAGTCTTTTATTGATAAGGTATGTAATTTCATGTGAGTGTGAGGTTAATTTGCTAGATTCATGTATTTTGTGTTAATCCAGAACTTGCCCTATTACTCTAAGTTAGACTGTAGATTAATTAGATTAGGAAAGGATCTTAGGCCTTTGTTCTTAGTAAGTCTACGTAGCCTAAATGACCAACCAAAAGTGTAGTATATGCTTTGTTCCTAATATTTTAGCCTAACATGTACCTATTCTCAAAACACAGAGATAAGGAGGAAAGTTAGTGATACGGAGAAAAAGAAAAAATCATGTATTGGGTACAAGAAAAATAAGTAATGCCTTAGTTATGAGCTAAAACGAAAAATGAAGTGTTGGAAAAGGCAAAAAGTTGAAAAATGAAAAGAAAGCATCCAGAAAAGCTTGAAATAGAGGAAGGGAGAATGAAATGAAAATAATAGAGTTGGTAGTACAAAAGTGTAGAAAAATGCAGTGTCAAGGAGGACCTTTAGTCATTATTTTCCCATAATATCATACCAAAGCCCCCTAAGCCTACGTTACAAACCCATAAAGTCCTAAAGTGATCCAAGTCCAAGTAGTTCAATGTCTTAGTCATGGGTATAAGGGCAAGCCAATGGTATTAGGCATGATGCATGAATATCTTTTATGAGGGTGAGTGATTTTGCATAGTCCCAAGGTTATGAAAACATCATTGAGTGTCAGATAAGGAACTTCTTTCTGTGAGGGCACTTCCATTGCATTGTTAGCATTATACTTGTCCAATGATTGTGAACTGTTGATAGTACCTCACTTATCATAGTTGTGTTGTCACATGCACTAGCATGTATTGCTTTGCTAGAAAGCTATCTAGTTTATTTTGAAAATGTGGTATAGGTATCTGAGTTTAAGATTTATGTGATGTATGACATTGGGTTGAGCTCTGTGTGTTACTATATTATCTATATAGATTGAGTCTGTTGTTTGAGGACAAGCAATAATTTTAAGATGAGGGTGTTGATGTGCTGCAAAAATACAGCATTTTTGATGCTTAAAACATAGAATTTTGTGTGTTCTCAATACGATATTAGTTGGTTTTATGTATTTTAGTGTTATATTTGCAGGATTACAGGTTTGGCATTGATTTTGGGAAGAAGTGCAGGAGTTGTTGGTTTTTGCTGTTATACGAGACCCTTTACGGGTTGTAGATCATTTTATGGGTTGTGAAGTGATTTCATGGACAATTTCAGTGAGGGGCTGATTTTTTGAAGTTGATTTTAGGAACATGCCGACGAGCCGTGGAATCATTTACGAGTCATAGAAGATGGTTCGGGCCCTCAAGATCAGAGATTGGGAATTTTTGAAGATTCATCATATGAAACCCCTTTATAAGTCATCAATCACTTTACAAGTTGTAGAGGGGTGTCATATAATTGAAGTCCAAAATTCCAACAGTTTTGTTGAGATCCCAATTATGGGCCCTGAAATACAATACGGGGCCCGTAAACCCTTTTCGTATGGCATATCGACCAATTCTCCTATTTTATTTAGGACTTGTATTTTACTAATTATAAATAAATATTTTAGGTTATTTTTCAGAAGTCTCACCTAGTACTCAAAAAACTCAATAATCAGAGAGAGAAAATAGTGAGATTACATTAGAGTCTTTGAGAACACTTGTATTTGAATTTATCTTTAAGCTTGTGATTCCCATTGAAGTTGGATATTGTTTGTTCCTAATTTTATTGTGTAAGTGTTCAATTATGTTTCTCAATCCATAATTCTTGAATCTACACAAAGCATGAGTAGCTAAATCCACAACTAGGGTAGGAACCATTAAAAACTAACAAAGTAAAATGAGATAATTCATAATTCTTGGAAAGTATGCATGAAAATATTAATTAACTCTCTTCATTTTGCATGTTTTCTAATGGTGGCCAACATTAAAACCTGCCTAGTGTTACTGACTAGACCAAGGTAGTAATGAATAGGAAAAGAGATTAATTAACAGGATCCGATTGATGTGTTCTCGTCTAATCAATCAAACTGGACCAAGGGGAGTTGTACTAGGACTAATAGGTAAGGGTTACTAATGCAAACTATGGATAATGAAATTCACCTCTCACATTTGACCAAAGGGCTTGGTTAATATAACTTACCGTCTAGTATGCTATACACTAGAAAAGAATTAGGTTATCCAGAGATGCTGAGTTAGGGAATCATGGAGAACACAAAATCCTAGTTTCTTTCCGAATTGATTTCTCTCTTGTGATAGTTAGTTTAGTTATATTTTATATTAATTGTTACAAACCCCCCCCCCCGGGAAGTAAGGTGGTTAACCACTGAATTGCAGTCATTGAATTCTCTTGAGTCCATGTATTCCTTATGGGTTCGACCCTAACCTTTGTTAGGTTCTATTTCTTGATAGTGACCGCTTTATCCTCTAAAAAGAGGTGTAACTTGGGTGACATCATCGGTGCTAAGCCATTTCCCACAAAATACATAAATCATGCATATACATAACTTTCAACATAATTCACACTTCATTAAAAGTCATACTTTCATAGCTTTCAAAATAATCTTTCATAGTTTTTCATGAAACATCATGGCAAAAGAACAATCCATCTACATTGCTTTTATCATAGTGTGGGTAGATATTTTCACCTTAACATCATCATAAACATTAGGGTTTTTATCACCTTCTTTATCATAGCATCATCATAGCTTTCATAACACCATCATTGTTATAATATCGTCATTATTTAAAACATGCTTTTCATACTTAAGTCCATAAGCATAGAAATCCATAGCTTTACTAGGGCCAAATATGGGCTCATGAACGTTTGAGTTAAAATCATATAATTGAATAGGATTCATAGAGAAAACATGTAATTAAAATCAAATTGGATCTTTAATAAAGGAACTCACACCAAGTCATTAAGCCCTAATCATGCATACTTTGAAAACACATATTTTTGCTTAAAAATCATATGCATCATGTAATTCATCATAACTCATGCATTAGTCATAATATTCATATAGGAATCATAATCCATGCATTAGGAATCATAGCTTAAAAGCCCATAAGTAATCATCATAAAATTTGGTAAAAAGAAGGTTTTGGATTGGGCTTCATAACAGAAACTAATCGATGAATGAAACCCTATATACCTCAAGTAGAATCCTTAGAATTTAAGAAGAAAATCTAGAGATCCTTAGTCAAATCTTCAAGCTTTAGTTCAATGGAATCCTTGACTTAAAGAGATAAATATTGAGAACCCTCGAGAGAAATTTGAAAATTGAAAAGCTTGGAATGACTTAGGAATAGGATCTTATAGAGGTTAGGACAATTAAGTCAGTTAGGATAGCCAAAATGACGTAGTTTACGGCTTAGACAAATTGAAAATGTCAAAACACTCCTTATTAAAAACTATCGGAGCCGTCCATAAAATCCCTCCTACAGGTCATGGATGCACCTACAGTCCGTACCTTGCCCTGTGGAACTAGGTGTCACAAAAGTTGAGCTACTAGAATTGCAACTTCTAAGTCACAAAAGCTTGACCACTGTTCCACTTACGGGTTGTAAATCCTTCTGTAAGTTAGTTTCATACTTAGACAAATTTTGGATTTCTCAAGGCCTCTACCTACAAGACCTGTTGATGGATCGCAGATCCTTATACGGCCTTTCTGGTATCACCTAAGTCAACTTCTAGAAATTCTCAAATTTTTCACTTTCACTGGACTCTTTCCACGAACGCACCTACGACCTGTGGATGATTCTAAGGGTTGTAGTGTGGCTCGTAGGATCAGTCCTTCAGTAAAATCCTAAACTTCCAATTTTTGAAGTCTAGAAACATTAGGGGTATTATAACAACAGAACTCGATACGGCCTCTCACAATTCATCCGGACTCAGAATTTTACAAACCTCATACAAATAGCAATTCAGACTCAATAGAACAATAATTCAATTTCAAGGTCTCCTCAACACAATTACCAATGCAAGACTCATAAACTAGTTTAAAACTCACAATATCAAAACTATCCTTATCAACTCCAAAAATTATGACGAGATCGTTTCTGGCTTTAGTTTTACCATCTGAAACTACTAGAACTGTCAAAATTTTGACCCAAGCTTTCTAACTCTAAATGTTGACCAAAGTCAAACTTTGGCTCCGAAAATAACTAAAAATACAACTTTGAGCTTCAAAACTTCATTTTACCTCCAAATTTAATTTTGTAACTTCTCCTAGACTAGTTTCAACATTCTGTATCTGATGAAATCAATGGATTTCCAATTCGACACCTGAAACTCATAATGGGGCAAAAACTCACTTTTTCAACAACTTAATCTTTCAAGAATGTCAAAACTCATATTTTCAACTTTTAAAACTCAAGATTTCAATTCCAGCAATACAAATAGTTCAAAATAGGTCCAAAGCAACTTACAAAAGGAAACAATAGTGATTTTCATAGGTAAACTCAGAAATGACCAACAAGGTCATTACGTTTGAAGTACTTTGGCTAAGAGGCTACAAGGGTTATAAATATGTGATAAATCAAGATATAATTTAGTAGTGTCAAGTCTTTCTATGGGGGTAACTTATGAAGTTCTTGGTCTAAGTCTTGCCTTTACGGCAAGATTTATAAAGAATCTAATAAATCACAGCATAATATGGTTCTGTCAAGTTTTTCCCTTGAGACTTAACTTATTGTTTGGAAGTCCTTGGACAAACAAGCCTCATCTTTAAGGCAATAGTTATAGTATATCTTATAAATCAAAATGTAATGTTATATTGTCAAGTCTTGCCCATGGACTTAAGTTATTGTTTGAAGTCCTTAGGCTAAGAGGCAAGAGTTATAGACAATATGATAAATCAAGACACAATGCAGTAGTATTAAGTCTTGCCCATGAGGCAGAACCTGTGAAGTTCTTAATCTAAGTTTTGCCTCTAAGACAAGAGTTATATAATATCTCATAAATCAAAACACAAAAAGACTATGTCAACTCGTACCCATGGAACATAACTTGATCTTTAAAAACTTTTAAACTAATTGTGTCTCTGATATAAGAGTTCTAGAGTACCTCGTGAAATTTCAAATCATATATATGTAAAATAGTAAATATAAGAAAAAATTGTCTTGAACTTTGACACTTAAACCTATGGATCATTATCTTTAAAAGATGTACAAAATGTGTAAAATAAATATTATTTTTAATTCCATTGTTAAAAATATGAAAGGAAAAAATAAAAATATGAAGAAAAAAAAAAGAAAACCATAAAGTGTTATGAAATTTATTATAAGGAGACTGAGAGCAACTAAATTACTTAAGAGGGTAAGAAATGAAATTGATTTGAACAGAGGAGAAAGCTATGAGAAAGATGAGAGACAAAATATTGTTTCTTTTCTTTTGTGTATATCTGTTTCTCACTATCAACAAGTTTTAGAACATATCTATTTATACAAAGTAGGTGTCCACTGTTATATAGCCCTATACTTGTAATAGGTTAAGTACTATTTATTGCTCCATTGACTTGGAATCCTATATATGTCTTTCCTTTTTGTAGCAATATATGGTGGAACATCCAGTCATAGAAAATGTGCCTCATAATAACATATATCTGGTAATGCGCTTTGAGTGTTATCTCATTAAAAACCTTACCAGGAAAACTAGTGGGATAAAACCTTGGATAAGGAAAAAAGAATACATCACACATTTTATTACCCTTAATGAAAACTTTATTTGATACTTTGGAGACGGTGCATTCCAATCTTATATCTGAGCTTCTCAAATGTTGACGTTGGCAATGCCTTAGTGAATAGATCTACAAGATTATCACTCGAACGAATTTTTTGTACATTAATATCAGTGTTCCTTTAAAGAACATGTGTGAAGAATAATTTTGGTGAAATGTGTTTCATTTTGTCTCCTTTTATGAAGCCACCTTTCAATTGAGTTGTGCACACAAGATTGTCTTCAAATATGACCGTGGGTACCTTGACATTATTTTTCAGTCCACATTTCTCTTTGATGGAATATGTATCATTGATCTCAACCACACACATTGTCTACTTGCTTCATGAATTGCCATTATTGCAGCATGATTTGAAGAAATAGCAACAACAGACTGCTTTGTAGATCGTCATGATATAGAAGTTCCTCTGTATGTAAACAGATAACCTGTTTTAGATTAGGCTTTATATGGATCTGATAAATAACCTACATCAGCATAACCAACAAGGTCTGCACAACCTTTGTTAGTATAAAACAAACCTATATCAATTGTACCTTTCAGGTATCGCAAACTATGCTTGATACCATTCAAATGCCTTAGTGTTGGGGAATAACTATACCTTGCTAGAAAATTAACATAAAATGTTATATCAGGTCTAGTTGAGTTAGATAGATACATAAGTACTCTAATAACACTGAGTTATGGTACTACTGGACCAAGAAATTCTTCATCCTCTTTTGTGGGACGGAATGGATCTTTATTCACTTCAAGTGATCTAACAACCCTTGGAATACTTAAAGGATGTGCTTTGTCCATATAGAATCATTTTAAGATTTTTTCAGTATAGGCAGATTGATGAACAAAAATCTCACCTGCTAAATTTTCAATTTGCAAATCCAGACAAAGTTTTGTTTTTTCAAGATCTTTCATCCTAAATTCTTTCTTTAGATATTCAGTTGTCTTTTGGACCTATTCAGGAGTTCCAGTGAGATTCATATCTTCAACATATACAGCGAGTATTATAAACTCTAATTCTGTTTTCTTAATGAAAACACATAGACAAATGAAATTATTTATATATCTTTTATTCATCAAGTACTCACTAAGGCACATATACCACATACGCCTTGATTTTTTCAGACCATATAATGATCTTTGCAATTTCACTAAGAATATTTCTGAGACATAGTACATGCTTCAGGCAATTTAAATCCTTGTGGGATTTCAATGTAAATTTCACTGTCAAGTGAACTATAAAGGTAAGCTCTAACTAATTCCATTAGATGTATTCAAGGGTTTCATGTTCAACTAAATTGATGAGATATCGAAATGTTATTCCATCCATAACAAGTGAATATGTTTCTTCATAGTCAACACCGGGTCATTGAGAGAATCCTTGTGCAACAAAGCATGCTTTATACATTACAATTTTATTTCTCTAATTTCGCTATCGTACAAAAAATCATTTATACCCAACTGGTATCGCACCATTAGAGGTTTGGACTACAGGTCCAAAAACCCCACGTTTAGCGAGTGAATCTAATTCTGATTGAATTGCCTTTTCTATTCAGGCCAATCATCTTTATGCCGACATTTTTCAATATATTTAGGCTCAAGACTTTCACTCTCTTGGATGAGGTTAAGTGCAACATTATGTTCAAAAACATTATCCACTGTAATTTTCAATCGATCTAAATTATCTCATCACCGGTAGAACTTATAGAAAGTTCTTCATTCACTTGACTCTCGGGTTCACTTATTCCTTCAGGAATATCAGAATGTCTCAAGTCTTGACCTTTTTCGGGAAGTTCTTTTATAGTATCATCTTTATTATTCCTTATGCTTCTATTTCTAGAATTTTTATCCTTTGAACCCAATGGTCTACCACGCTTCAAGCGTATTTGGAATTCAGAAGCTGTGATATTAGCAGATAGTCCCTTTAGTACATCAATCCGAATAGATACATTCACTATAGGGATATGTGACTTAGTTATCCATTTCAAATCAGTAAATGCATCTAGCATTTTATTTGTTATTTTCTGCAAGTGGATGATCTTCTAGACCTCTTATTCATATATGCGTGTACGTGGATCAAAATGAGATAGTAATGACACTTTCCACATAATTTTTCCTTTGGGTTTCTTTTTCTCTCCCCCTAATAGTGGAAAAATTGTTTCATCAAATCGACAATCTAAAAATCTAGCAATAAATAAATCTCCTGTCAACGGTTCGAGGTAGCGAATTGTGGAAGCTAAGTCAAACACAACATAAATACCTAACTTTCGTTGAGGGCCCATCTAAGTACGTTACAGTAGTGCTACAGGCACGTATACCGCATAATCAAAAGATCGTAGATGAGCTATATTTGGTTCATGACCAAATACTAATTGTGATGGAGAATATTTATTATATCTAGTTGGTTTGGAACGTACAAGTGTTGTTGCATATAAGATAGCATGACCCCACATAGTAATGGGTAGTCTTGATTTCATAAGCAGTGGTCTAACTATCAATTGTAGGTGCTTAATAAATAACTCTGCATGGCCATTTTGAGTATGAACATGAGCTACCGGATGTTCAAGTTTTATCCCAATTGATATGCAGTAGTCATTAAAAGCTTGAGATGTAAATTTTTCAACATTATGTAGACGAATAGATTTAATTGGATAGTCTGAAAATTGTACTCTTAATCTTATTATTTGTATCAGTAACCTCGCATATGCCAGGTTGCGAGATGATAAAAGTCATCTTATTATTATAACCATAAAAGACATATGAGACCATATTGATTATGCATTTATTAGGACTATGAAATATATAAATCCTCTACTGGGTAGATGAATAGGTCCATGTATGTCTCATGTATACACTCCAGAAATCTCGGGGATTCGATGCCAACCTTCGAGGTCGATGGTATGGTAATTAATTTTCCTTGATAATAAGAAACACGTGAAAATTCATTATTCGTAAGACTCTTTAGGTTCTTTAGCGGATGACCAGTTGAATTTTTAAGAATTCGTCTCATCATTATTGATCTAGGATGACCTACTCGGTTATGTCATAGCACAAAAGTTTTTGGATCAGTAAGCTTCTGGTTTACGATCGAATGTACTTCAACTGCACTAATTTCTACATAATATACGCCAGATGATAAAGTCAATAATATTTTCAAAATATATTTTTGGTTGAGACACTTTTGATTATTCCAAGGTATTCAATATTCATTTTATTTAGTGTCTCAACATGATATCCATTTCATCGGATATTTTTAAAACTTAGCAGATTTCTTGGGATTTAGAAGAGAACAATGCATCTTCTATAACAATCTTTGTCCCCTAAGGCAGAATTATAGTAGCTCTTTCAAAGTCTTCAATTAGTTGTACATTACCAGATATTGTAGTAACATTTGCTTTTCTTTTAAGTAAAGTAGAAAAATATTTCTCATCCTTCAAAATTGCATGAGTAGTTCCACTATCAGTTACACAAATATCTTTATGATTGATTTTTTTATCCAAACAAGGTTTGAGGCATATCCATTTTTCTTCAAAAAAGAAAAGTAATAAAGTAAATATTTATTTAGACCTCATGTGGATTACTGAAAAGTCTTGCATAAATCAAATATAATAATAAGAAAGATATGATAGAATCTTATTCATTTACATGGGTTATAAAAATAAAAACACACACACACAAAATAAAGAAAATTATTTTAAATATTATCAGGTTTATCAATGTTCATATTTCTATCAATATTTAAATTTTCTTCTGGAAAATTGAGGTAGTTTGCTACATCTAGATGCATAGGTTCCACATTATCTTCAGACAAAAAGTTTGCCTCTAAATTTTTTGCTCTTTTTAATGATGCCTACTATAGTTGAACAAGGAGTTTCGATAACCGACATGTCCTTGACCAGTGCCCTTTGCCCTCACATCTGTGACATACGCTTTCTGAATTTTTCTTTGGGAAAGCTTTTAGCTTTTCTTCCTTCCTTTTAAATTGTTGGTCATGCCTCGGTGCGAGACGACTATCATGATTTCTTCTTTGACCACGGTCACAGCCACGATCACTACCATGACTAGGGCTATAATCTCTTTTTCGTTGGTTATAATTCACCTAGTTCGCTTCAGAGAGTGGCGAAGAACCAACGGGCCGACTATCATGATTTTTCATTAACAATTCATTATGTCTTTCAGCAATAAGAAGGTGAGAAAGTAATTCAGAATATTTTGTAAATCTCATACCGCGATTGTCACGACCCAACCCCACACATGCATATATTGTCCGCTCTGGCCCCACAGGGCCGCACGATTTTGTTCCTCCCAGGCAAGCCCGGGAAAACACGTATGCACATGTAAGGATCCGTCCTCAACATATAGCCCAGGACTCCCCCTCTCTTTCTAATGTAGGAGTTTCTGGCAACCTACAGCAGCCAGGCCACACCCTACACACACTTGCCCGCACACAGCCCAGACAAGCCAAGCCACGCCCTACATGCACTACTGCATTCAACCCCCGTAGGGACTCAGCGTCCTCTCTGAGCTTCCACTCCCTACCTACCGTACTAGGCGAGAGTCGGCTCTGATACTATCTGTCATGACCTGGCACCAACACTGTGAAGTATTGTCCGCTTTGCCCGCACACAGCCCAGGCGCACGATTTTGTCCCCTTGGGGAAAGCCCCAAAAGGCGCCTCACAGGTTAAGCTACTGGTCCCTCACTAAATAGCCCAGGATTCCCCCTCTCTTTTCTGATGTGGGAGTTCTAGCAAGCCAGCAAGCCAGGCGTCCGCACACAGCCCAGACCCTGCACATTACTACACTCACCCCCCCGGTAGGGACTCAGCGTCCTCACTGAGTTTAGCCCCCACCATCGTACTAGGCGAGAGTCGGCTTTGATACCATCTGTCACGAGTCGACCCCATACGTGCATATATTGTCCGCTCTGGCCCCACAGGGCCGCACGATTTTGTTCCTCCCAGGCAAGCCCGGGAAAACGCATATGCACATGTAAGGATCTGTCCTCAACATATACCAGGACTCCCCCTCTCTTTTCCGATGTGGGAGTTTCTAGCAACCTACAGCAGCCAGGCTACGCCCTACACACACTTGCCCGTACATAGCCCAGACAAGCCAGGCCACGCCCTACACACACTACTGTTTGGGCTGTGTGCGGGCAAATGTGTGTAGGGCATGGCCTGGCTGCTGTAGGTTGCCAGAAATTCCCACATCGGATAAGAGAGGGGGAGCCCTGGGCTATATGTTGAGGACGGATCCTTACATGTGCATACGCGTTTTCTCGGGCTTGCTTGGGAGGAACAAAATCGTGCAGCCCTATGGGGCCAGAGCAGACAATATATGCACGTGTGGGGTCGAGTCGTGACAGATATCCCACATCGAAAAAGAGAGGGGGAGTCCTGGGCTATATGTTGAGGACGGATCCTTACATGTGCATACGTATTTTCCCTGGCTTGCCTAGGAGGAACAAAATCGTGTGGCCCTGTGGGGCCAGAGCGGACAATATATGCACGTGTGGGGCCATTCCGATTAATGTGAAATTAGATGCGTTGGAAATCTAATTCGAATATCTTCGATTTGATATATTATGGGTCATCTTACTCATTAAACTTTAGGAGATATGGTCATTTGAAATTGACCCTTTTATCGACTCATACGAAAACTTAGTTGCTAAAACTTCTTTGGACTTGGCTTGATATAAAAGATCCCTTATGACTCTAAATCACACCTAATATACTTTAAGTACTTAGGAATTGATCCTAGCACGTATATACA
>JAOTQR010134276.1:0-21533 GCA_025774065.1 Solanum ossicruentum | reverse complement strand
CTATATGAGCTATAATTTTGTATCATTGTTGTTATGATCATCATACAGTATCATCTTGATTCAATATAAGAAATATATATATATATATATATATATATATATATACATGGATAGTGTAATTTTTTTTTTGTAAAGGATGATGTGCATTTTATATCATTGTTATATACATATTTCAATTTGTACCAGTCTTTGCATTTAATATGCGCACATTCCCTTTATTTGATTCTATATTTGTATAAAAATATAGAGCAAATGTATCAATAATTTATATCAATGTTTCATATTTATTTATATCACCATTTAAAATATAGATTTACTTATTGTCTATTGCTAATATGTATATCAGTATGCACTAAACTTTATCTGTGTTTCAATGCAGGCTATTAGTTATGTTATCAAACAAGTCCCTATGCATTCTTTAAGATTTGGTGTCACGTACAATTGTGATTTTATAGATGACATAGAGACTTCTATTGGAGCCCAAGCATTAGAAAAATTTCGTCAGACTATTTTTGGTCGATATCTTCAAAACCCTGTAAAAAGATGATTTTCCGAGGCCCAAGGTGTGTCCCTCCCGATACAGACAAATTGGTTAATGTAGAATAGTATTATACTTTAGATATTGGTCTATTCTGCATTTGCTTTTATTGGACATGGTACTACAGATGTTTCTGTTTTTGTAAAAACTTAAAGATTCTGCTTAATCTTTTGTTGTTGTAAGTTTTGATATTTATACTTTTGTTTGGAATATACTATATGATACCTTTTTTAAAAATAGAAGTGCCAATACATTTTTTGACAAGTACATGTGTGATACATATTTTTGTTTTATGGAAATATACTATCTGATATGCTTTTTACAGATTAGGCATATCATTACATATTTTTACGACAATTACATGTGTAATACCTCTTTTTTTATTTCATCAAAAAAAATATGCATTGGTCCGTATAATATTTATTTTTTACATTAAATACTGCTACGTACAACCACAGAGATAACAGCTAATTCAATTGGAATTTTTTAAACTGCACAGTCCATGATACAAATTCAACAAATATGGTATCAACAATCCATTGAATTATACTGGACGCTCACATGGATAGGTCCTAATACCTATATATTTTTCTACCACACATTTACTGATACATTAATATACATCACAATTCCAAATTATTTTTGTACAAGATATAAATTTAACAATAATGGTATCAGAACTGTATTTGTCTAAGTCAACAAGTAACACAATTACATATCAATACATGAGTTGAAAGTTGTAGTGTTGAATATCTTCACACTTATTACTGATACATATAACATCTCTCATGTTCTAATTATTCAGGTCGCACCTACTTTTAATCTACAATATCCAAGTATGAACACATGACGACTTTAGAAGTCGATACGTATTTGGATTCAATGAAATATTCTTGTTATAAGTTTAGTTAGAGATACTGATACATCCATTTTTATTCCATTACACAGTTTCTGATACATAGCATATCATATAACTAAATTCAATTGGAAAAACCAATCTATAGGTATCAATACGTGCGTTAATATCTGTATTTTTTATTATCTTCAATCTAACTACTGATACGTATAACATTGCCACCTATAACAATTCCATCACTCATATAACACTTGTACTCAACATCTTTCTCCCATATACCAAAAAACTGCAGCAATATTGAGATGTTCATGTCTATCCAAGTTCGACAACATCTATATTGCTCGTCCTTTTCTTAAAAAGTTTTTTCAACACAAATTTTAAAATATTTAACACACCACTCTTGAATGCATAAAAGAGGTGTTTCATCAATGGAGGAAAGGTTAAATCGTAATTGATTCAATTTTGTACTGAACCTACAAATTTTTCTTTTTTCCCACTGCAACATTAAATGCACCTATTTTTCCGAAATATATCACTGCCTTTTTGTTGTATTTCAAATCCATTTTTGCACACATAAAAGAATTGTTTAAGCAATCGAGGAAAGGTTAAATCGCAATTACTTCATTTTTATACTAGCCTGCAAGTTTTTCTTTTTTCCAACCACCAACACTAAATATACCTATATTTTCAAAATGTCTCACTGCCTTTTTTTTTGTATCGTCAAAGCACCAAAAATGAGAAATTTTTGGTAATTATGAAAAAGATTGGCACTACTTGATTTAATGCTAAGAAGTATGGTATTTCTATAATTTGCCCTTAATTAGAACCCATGTTAATTGATTTGGGCTACAATAAAAGAGTCCAAATTAATAAGCTTATTATTATTTCATCCAACAACATGTCAAATGAGGTGGCACGCCAAGTCAAACGAAGAAGCCAATATGATCATGTCATTTGTCAAAAATGACAAGCCCATTTCATTAAAAACTCAATATGCCATGTCACTTAAATTTGATTAGTTGAAGGGAAGTCTTGTAAAACCCTGAAAATTATCAAAATACCCTTAGAAGAGAGAGTGTGTATAACGCGTCTTCCTATGTTTCAATGGCAAATCTAAGGCCAAATTTGCAATCATCACGAAAAATTGAGTGAAAAAATGGCCTCGTTTGGATTTTAGAGCAACTGGATTGAATAATTTTTTGATCCGAATATCAAAATAGTGTGAGTACGCGTCAGGGCCACGACGTGCCCTGATTGCGGACCCAAACTTAATCTTTTTAAAATTTTGTTCAACGGGGATTAGAAATCTCGTCCGAAAATTTTTTGAAAGAAAAAACATAGGTATGCGATAGGTCCGCGTTGCAAACCTGTTCCTCGACCTGTCCCACCAAAGTTTAAAATTTTAAATCTTTTGAGAGGTATTCCAGACATTTTTCTGCCCCTTCTAAACTTAATTCACGACCAATATACGTCATTTTTGGCTTAAAAAGAGTTTCAAAACCTATTCTTAAGTCTTATTACTCTAAAACTTAGAGGAGACTTTGAGCGGAGAAGAGAAGAAAAGCTGGGGTTTCCAAGTATTGACTGTGGTCCGTTGAGTTGCATTTACTCTTCTATTTCCAGGTATGCAAGGCTACGTAAAATCTTATATTTGTGCCTAATGTATACTTATTATCAAGAATCACAGTCAAAAGTCAAGCCAATTTCATTCCTATGATCTTGTGGAGAGCCTTATTATGAGATTCTTATTATTCCATTATTAGTATGCGAAGAACTTCATTATTGAGTAGATTTCTTTAAATTCTTGAAATACCACTACAATTACAAGAATTCTAACTAGAATCGAGAGTTATTTTCCATATTATTTTTACTTATTTCTTTATTGTCAAGCTAAGATTTGAATAATAAGACATTATGTTCACATAATTATGACTCTATGAAATTCATGAAAAGTTATTCAGTTCAAAGTATGAGTTAATTAAAGAAACATATTATCATGAGTTATACAAGTAGTCTATTTATTATATTAGCATGAGTTATACAAGTAGTCTATTTACTACACTATCTTTTGAGCATAGCATGTCAGATTTAAGAGAATAGTTCAGATAAGGTATTTTGCATTATTATGCATCATGCATAAGTTTCAAAGTTTGAGAAAACATTATTAGTTTTGAGAAAGAAAAACAAAGTTCATAGAAATTATGTTGAGCCAAAGCTCCAAGTAGTATATTTTCAGTTTACCCCTAGAGTGGGACTTCTTTTCAGATATGGACATTACAAAAGTTATTATGGGAGTAGTATTGAGCACCGATATGAGCGTGAGTGTAATAATAACTTAAACTCATAAACTACGCAGCCAATGTAGGCTAGGATTGTACCAAGGTACAACTCCTCACTTACTACTAAGATGGCTTAGTTTTGGGATGGATCCACTCCATTAGTTTTCATTCCTTACCCCGACAAATATGGGATGGTTCTGGCAGCATGGGCAAGATGTTGTATCATCATTAAGCTCATAGTGGTGGTTGTCGATTATAGAAACTCTCCAAGCTATAGTATACATTATCTTCAGACACAAATAAAAATTGCATTTACTTATGCATTAAAGCAGATATTTTACGATAATGCATTACTTATGTTATTGAATTATGTTCAGCATTAAGTTTATGATTTTTAGCATTAAATCTTGAGTTTTCCTATTTTGGCCATTTTACATACTATGCATTCCACGTACTAATGCCTTTGACGCTATATCATTTTATGATACAGATTCAGAGATCCACATGATAGCAGATATTCACTATGATAGCTTTCCAAAAGCAGTTGGTGAGACCTCTTCGCTTTCAGAGGACTCTAGTGAGTTAGTTATGTATTTTATTTCATAGTCAGGTAGCCGTGGGTCTTAATGCGACACCTATCTTAAATATAGAAGAGGCTTCATGGACAAATTACTAGGGTCAGTCTAGTCTTTTCGTTCAGACATTTTAAGTATTATAACTATTTATATAAAGAACTATGTTCAGACTTTGTATAAAGCATGATTGAGTTCTTTTTAGTTTCTATTTAATATTTCAAAAAGTTTATCTTATAAGCTTCGACATATATGTAAAGTTGCCAGTTGAGTAAGTCAATCAGGCCAAGGGTTCGCTTGGGGACCAATGATAGTTCCCGAGTGCCAGTCACCTCTAGGGTGTAGACTCGGGGTATGACAAACTTGGTATCAGAACATAAAGTTCAAGTGTCCTAGGGTATCTATGAAGCTATGTCTGTAGGATCTTTTTTATGATTGTGAGGGCCCCACTTCTATAAATGAGGGACTATTGACATCTAAGAAAAGTTTTCCTTCTTTCACACTCTAGATCGTGCAGTGAAGTTACTTTCTAAGAAACTTGTCTAGATTCATGCCTTTGCTAGATTCGTTCGACTACCTTTTATACTTAATGTGGGTTGAATAGAAAATTTCAGATACTTACTAATGAGTAACCTTCAGATAAGGTATTCAGAAAGCAAAGAGACTGCACTAGGCTGGAGAGGAGCCAACTAGTATGCTTAAGTTTATCGATCCAAAGTAATGTATTCTTATTTATATGAATCGTGCATTTAAGCTAGAGCAACATATGATGTATTTCTAGACTTTGTTCCCTAAAATCGTTCTTTAGATGTTATTCTTGAGAGGAAAGTTAAGTTATGGCTCTAATACTTAGTAGT
This sequence comes from Solanum ossicruentum, assembly GCA_025774065.1. Classification (NCBI taxonomy): domain Eukaryota; kingdom Viridiplantae; phylum Streptophyta; class Magnoliopsida; order Solanales; family Solanaceae; genus Solanum; species Solanum ossicruentum. Next base: position 16,431 of record JAOTQR010134276.1, on the reverse strand, counting down.
ATCCCCTCCCCTTAAGAGGAAGTGATTGAAGGCCTTTTTAAACCACATGCGATAGAATGATCCTAGAGTTAGAAAGATGCAAAAATCATGAAGAGTGGGAATAGAAATTGGTTGAAGTTGGTAGCTAAAAGTTATGTGGTGATGAGTCGAGACCCTTCTAAGTTTTGGTTAAAGGATAGTAAATATACCCTAGCTTCCATAATAAGGCAGAAGAAGAGCTTCTAGTTAGTATGAGATGCTGCACACTCGAATACGAAATAAGTTGATATTGACATAACATTGTGTTAGTAACGATAAGTATATGTGCTGAATATAAGAATAGAGGGCATAAACTAGACTCATGATTTTGAAAGAAGAGTCATATGAGATTTATAAGTTATTAGCTTAGCTAGGTAAGGAGGTATAATGGATGAGTAAATATTATCTATCTTGTGAAAGGGAGTGTGATAATAGACTATACTTAGATAGATCATGAGATAAAGATTGGTTTCTTATCGTGAGATTTACTGCTTATACATTTCTTAACTTTATCTAATAGCTTAGAGTTAGTATAACATATAAGAAGTGTGGATGTACATGCATGATATTAAACCTTAAGCTTGAACTTTAGGTGAGTATTATGAAAAGGAGAATGGCAAGATGAGAGTAATACTATTAGTCAGAGATATGCTCTAGTAGACTTGAAATAACATGAATGAGAAGTTAAGATGCTGACCCGAAAAAGTGTGGTTACGGGTATGGTGACTGTGACCTTAGATGAAAATAGTGAATTGAGGCTAAGTCATTAGATAAGAAAAATGGGCTAAGATATGTATCCAAGATAGTCTATAAATGTGAGATGTGTTGATTAAGTATTTGCTATGAGATTTTAAAGAGCCTAGGTTTCTAAAGTTTTACCTAGTAGTTATGCGTTGGTGTGATATGACAGGAGTGTGTAATGCATATGTTAGTACTAGACCCTATGTCTAAATTTTGAGGAGTAGTGTGAAAAGGGAGATAAAGTTGTGATAGTGATAGTCTTAATTGGAGAATTGCTCTACGAGGCTCCCTATAGTGTATGTTCAAGATTAAGATGTTGACTTAGAATGTTATGGATGAGTGTGGTGTAGGCGTCTCTTTGGTAGAAATAGTGGATTGAGGATAACTCGTTAGATAATAAGAGGCTTAAGATATGTCGCCATGATAGTATAAGTTGTATGAAGCTTTAAGTTATGACTTCCACAGGAATCTAGATAGTATATTTGAGTTGTGAATGTGGAGTAGGCTAATGTAGACATTCTCTACTACCCTTAAGAGATGGGTCAAAGGGGGATAGCCATAGATAATGAGGAATCTCCCATTGTAGTCCAAGTTTTCTTCAGTCAAATGTATACTAACATACAAGATGAGTGTTAGTAGACTAAAAAGGAAGATGTTAGATCATAAGAGTCATAGAGAACAACTATTATGCCAATAAGAGTAGCAAGTAATAAAAGATGCCTACAAAGATAGAAGAAAGTTAAAAGTTGGTTTCTTAGAAGAAAGTTTTCACACTAGTATCATATCTTTGAGTAGTAAATGATAGAAGGATATAAACATTCTGTGTATAGTGGTGCTCCAATTGTGTGGAGAGTTGTACTTATAGCTTAGCAAAGAGAACCATTTCATAGACTCAGAGAGGTGATGCTTGAGCTAAGGGGGAGATGCTTAGGTAAGAAGTCAAAGTAGATCTTGAGCTTTTCATAATGCTGAGTTGATCAGAATGAGACATTGATGCTTTTCTATCTCATATATTCCTTATACTTCATTGTGATGATACTTTATTCCTATCTTATGCAAGGGAACCATGCCTATGATTTAAACCCATTCACTTCATGTTGATCCATATTCATGCTCAACTCTAAAAGTGAGATGTGATATCTTCATTCAGCAATTCTGATCCTATCTCAGGAACTAATAGTTTCCATCTTTATGTTAACCAAGACAAGAATTGAGCTTCACAATATACACAGCTCTATAAACTCGTGATGAGCCCTAAAATACTAGTGGCATCATATTATGTTATGAATGCTCTCACATCAAATTCTCTGAATGAATCATGCTTATAATATTATACTCTAAGCCCTTCTAATAATTTCTTCTTTTGGTATAAATAGTGATATTCATGCTTGTAGACGAGTAGCGACAGATGAAAGAGAATGGGTGTCATTTATGCTGACAGTTATAGTATGCTTATCCCATTTATGGTTACTGGCAGAGAGAGAGAGAGAGAGAGAGAGAGAGAGAGAGAGAGAGAGAGAGATGAGATTTTGTTATGTATAAAAAATAGGTAAGAGTAGATTGGTATGCCTCCTAATAAGAGTTAATAAGATTGAGGGTGTAGAGGTGCTATCATAAGTTTAAAGATTTCTAAGTAATATTGACTTCTAAAAAGCTATAAAGTGATTACAATGATAAGCTTGAATGTGTGATTGCCATTAAGTGAGTGATAGTTATAGGCTATTGATGACATTTACAACCGATTCCAAGTAGATGTATGGAAATAGTATTCTCTATAAAAAAATTCTTGATAGAAGTGCAAACATAATCCATATGGATTAGACTGGCATAAGTTGATCATCTTGCGGGTAGAACTTTGTGACTTTGAGATAGGCTTGAACACAATTAGAGTATGCAATAGACTTAAATGATGATAAGAGTTACAAGTTTTAGTTAATGAGGTGTAGAACTCAAGAAGAAGAGCATAGTTAGGGAGAGTGGTTGCATTGAAGGTTGGATCTTTTAGTACATAGTAGTTTTATCCTTAGTCAGGCCAATATCCTTCTTTTAGAGTCTTTAGAAATTTTGATGGAAGTGTTCGAGATGGTAACCTTCTTCTCTGTATAGATGTGATGTTCATTAGCTAGTTGAGTTTCTATCTTATGTTGATGTTTACCCTTGGGTTGACTATTTGAGTATCTAGTACCGGAGTTATTATATTCTATCCATCCCTTTTTATGATGATCCGGAAGGTAAATTCTCCCCCCAATCCTTGAGATTGATAATAGTTTCAGTTGAGTAATGTTGTTTGTCTAAATTCTTAAGTAAAGTTCATGCATTGAAGTAAACCATAGTATCCTCATCATTCGAGGATGAATGATCCCAATGGGGTGATATTTTAATACCTTTGAAATTACCAAAATACCCCTAGAAGAGATATGTGTGCATAATGGGTCTTCCTATGCTCTGATGGCAAATTCGAGGCCAAATTTGCAATCAGCATGAAAAATTGAGTGGGAGAATGGCCTCGTTCAAATTTTAGAGCAACCGGATCTTATTCAATTTGAAAATCGAAATTGTGTGAGTACACGTTAGGGCTGCGACGTGCCTAGGTCTCGGACCTAGACTTAATTTTTTTAAATTTTGTTCGACGGGGATTGCAAAGCTCATTCAACAAATTTTTGAAAGAAAAAGTACAGGTACGTGATAGGTCCGCGTCACAGACCTGTCCCCTCAACCTGTTCCACCGAAGTTCAAATTTTAAATCTTTTGAGAGGAATTCCAGACATTTCCCCACCTCTTCTAAACTTAATCCATGTCCAATATAAGTTGTTTTTGGCCTAAAAAGAGTTTTAATACCTATTCTTAAGTCCTATTATGCTAAACTAAGAGGAGACTTTGAGCGGAGGAGAGAATAGAAACTAGCGTTTCCAAGTATTTGATTATGGTCCATTGAGTTGCGTTTATTCTTTGATTTCCAGGTATGTAAAGCTACCTAAAATCTTATTTTCGTACCTACTATACTTATTATCAAGAATCCCAGTCAAAAGTCAAGCCAATTTCATTCCTACTTGACCGATTTCACTAGAGGTCGTACCCATTGGCAAGCTTCTCAATGAGATTCCAAGGAGCTGGGAAGAAAGATTTCCTGCGGTGGAAGCCAGCTACTTCAACTGTTAGCAAATCAAAGAAGGGAGTAGGGGGAAATCGTTAAGTTATACGACAATATTTGGCGTAAGAAGTTAGGTTTGAGCTATCTAGGCGATCCTTTCTTTATTGTAAAATATTATGATAACATCAAGGACCGCCTTTGTTTCCGAATCAACTTTTAGCTGGGTGCAAAGCTAGGCCCATTTGTCTTCCACAAGCTACTATGTACCTTTTCCCGGGTTATTTGTTGAAGGCAAAACCAACTCCTTTGAGAAGCCTTTTCCCTTGTCTATTTTGCTTTGACACCCGGAAGAAGCTTCATCACCGGACAGGAGAGCTAATGAATTAGACTTTAAAGCAATGAATGAAATAATTCGAATTAGACTTTAAAGCAACTGAACGTAAAAGCAATGAAATCCACATTCACGAACTGTTCTCTCTCGATAAGAAGCTTTCTTTTGATTTTGCATCAGGATTTCCTTGATCTATTCTCCAAATCGTGTGAGGATCTTGCCTTGGATAGGCCCCTAGCCTGTGAGCTTAGCCAGTAAATACGCCCTAGGTAGAGAGGGAACTCAATCACTCTTTGAGTTTGGAGGATCATTCGTTATTCACTCGGCTTTAAGTCGCATAGTTCAATTGAGAACCCAGGGAAGGAAGTTGAATTTCATTAGCTTGCTTTCAAGTGGAATTACTTGCTTGAAAGTGGAATTGAAAACTTTAATAGGCTTTCAAGTCTCATTAGCAGTTTAATTCAAATCAATCAATGCAACTGCTATCCTCCACCCGGGCATCACTCACTCAACGGGTGATCCTATGCTATTTGCTATATAGATGCTTGAATGGAACGAACAAAGTGGAGCGAAGTTTAGTATGAAAATAGTGGATTCGAAATCAAGCAAGAGAATACCTTTCTCTTTCTAGCGAACTGATCAATGAGAAAGAGGCCCTACTCACTACAAATGAATACACCACACAACGAAATGAGTGTAACTATTCGTTGAGGAAATGTAATGAAATCAACTATGATCTTATGGAGAACCTTATTATGAAATTCTTATTATTCCATTATTATTATGCTAAGAACTTCATTCTTAAGTAGATTTCCTTAAATTCTTGAAGTACCACTATAGTTACAACAATGCTAACTAGAATCGAGAGTTATTTTCCATATTATGTTTTGCTATTACTCTATTGTCAAGCGAAGATTTGAATGATAAGACATTATGCTCATATAATTATGACTCTATGAAATTCATGAAAGGTTATTCAGTTCAAAGTATGAGTTAATTAAAGAAACATATTAGCATGAGTTATACAAGTAGTCTATTTACTACACTATCTTTTGAGCATAACATGTCAGATTTAAAAGAATAGTTCAGACAGTTAAGGTATTTTGCAATATTATTCATCATGCATAAGTTTCAGAGTTTGAGAAAGCATTATTAGTTTTGAGAAAGAAAAACCAGTTTATAGAAATTATGTTGAGCCAAGGCTCCAAGTAGTATATTTTCAGTTTATCCCTAGAGGGGATATGTTTTCAGATATGAACATTACAAAAGTTATTTTAGGAGTAGTATTGAGCACCGATATCAGCGTGAGTGTAATAATAACTTGAACTCATAAACTACACAGCCAATGTAGTCTAGGATTGTACCAAGGTACAACTCCTCACTTACTACTAAGATGGCTTAGTTTTGGGATGGATCCACTCCATTAGTTTTCATTCCTTACCCCGGTAAAGTATGGGATGGCTCTGGCAGCGTGGGTAAGATGTTGTATCATCATGAAACTTATAGTAGTGGTTGTCGGTTAGATAAACTCCCCAAGCTATAGTATATATTATCTTCAGACATAGATAAAATTGCATTTACTTATGCATTAAATCAGATATTTGGCTGTAATGCATTACTTATGTTATTGCATTATGTTTAGCATTAAAGCTATTATTTTGATTATTAAATCTTAAGTTTTCCTGTTTTGACTATTTTACATATCGTACATTCACTTACTGATTCCTTTGGCGCTATATCATTTTATGATGCAGATTCAGGTATCACATGGTAGCATATATTCAGTACGACATCTTTCTAGAAGCAATTGTGAGACCTCTTCACTTTCAGAGGACTCTAGTGAGTTAGTTATGTGTTTTATCTTACAGTCAGGTAGCCGTGGTTCTTCTTGTGACACCTATATTAAGTATAGTAGAGGCTTCATGGACAGATTAGTGAGTCAGTCTAGTCTTTTCATTTAGACATTTTAAGCATTATAACTATTTGTATAAAGAGCTATGTTCAGACTTTGTATAAAGCATGGTTGAGTTCTTTTTAGTTGCTATTGAATATTTCAAAAGGTTCATCTTATAAAGCTTCCGCATGTATGTAAAGTTTCAAATTGAGTAAGTCAGCTAGGCCAAGGGTTCACTTGGGGACCAACTATGGTTTCTGAGTACCAGTCATGTCTAAGGTGTAGACTTGGGGCGTGACAAGTGTTTCCTATTATAATTCATCTATTCTACAACTATAAATAGAGGTTTTCCTAATTTAAAGAAAGGAGTAATTGTAACAAAAATGCTAGAGAAAGCTCATAGATCAAATGCTGCAAATTTCTCTACAAAGTTCAAGAATTCAAAAATTCAAGCATTTAAGTTTAAGAACAAGCTTAAAGTTCTTGAACTTAAGATCAAGATCGAGAACATATTGAAGTTTTAAGAACAAGATCAAGAATAAATTCAAATTGCAAGATCAAATTCAAGAACAAATTTCATATTCAAGATCAAACTCAAAAGCTCTTGAATTTACAGTTGAAAAGGTTAATCAGAAGATTCATAGAGATTGTAACATCACATTTTCAAATTTGATACCGCAATTGTGGTGATATTTTTGTTCTTGTTATTATTTTTCCAACGCTAATTTTATCATCTACAAATTCTGGTATGCCTAGTAGGACAATCTCTACGTCTCATCTCAATTTTTCAAGCATCAAAGAACATTAAAATGGCTTCTAAGAAGATTAACTTCCAATTAACTTTCTCCAACGCTGCTGACTCCAAGGTCTTTGCGAAAGTGGACGGAATTCTTGGTGTTACCTTGGGGAGCTTTGGTGATATTACAAGGAGAAAGACTGCCATGTTAGGATAATAAACACTTTATGTTTTGTCCATATCAATTCCTGTCTTTGGGTCTTCAACTCCTAGAGCAGTAAGATCATCAATAAATGCTGCGAATAGAGGAAGCAACATTGCTAAAAAGATTGAAAGGAGTTTAGCTTCACTTGAGCTTCCTAGTTCTAACAGCTCCATCGCATAGAAAGATTCACGTGATGTGAGCCCTATAAAGATTGATTCACATAAAAGTCCATTGCCAATAGTCATGTAAGCAATGGTAACTGATGCTTCATCTATGGAGGAGCAACTTATGACACTGGCAAAAATAATTGAGGGATTGACCAACCATGTGCAAAGTCAAGAATCTCGCATCGACAAGTTCATGGATAGAATGGATAGTTTACTAGATGGAGAATCTATTCATGCGTCTGGAAAAGGCATTGAAGTTCATGAGACTGAAAATCCTACGAAGAAAGCATCACATATCAAGGATATGCCAGTCTCTTTTAAGGGAATGATCCCACTTGATCAATTGAAGGAGTTCATTGAAGGGACTATTAAGGATAAGTATGAGGTCTCCACCAAGTCTTCCCATATCTATGCCAAGCCTTACACTATAAGGATTGATGACCTCAAAATGCCTGCCGGTTATCAACCTCCTAAGTTCCAACAATTTGAGGGCAAAGGAAATCTAAAGCAACATGTTGCACACTTTGTAGAGACATGTAACAATGTTGGGACGTATGAAGATTGATCTGAGGTGTATTTATATGCCTAATTAGCCAATAATGCCCATAAATAGAATGAATTCCGAGGACAAATTAATAGAGTCTAGGTCTTTGAGTGTCATTTTCTATTATTTTGCTGATATAGGGCCAAATACGCCTGTTGGTTTTATTTCTACTGGATTTGGAGTTAATTGGAAAGTTTGGGTTAAACCCGGACTTGATGGAAGAGCACAACTCGAAACTTGGAGAAATGCAGATCAGCAGAAGCAACTAAGAGACCAAAAATCCACGTGGCAGATATGGGCACAAGGTTGTGGAAGTTGTAAAATGCAAAAAGGAACGGAACCCAAGGAGGTGCTAGGTCCACGTCACGGACTTTTTCAATATTGTGCAGATTTTTCCAGTCTGTAATTTAAGCGAGGATTGAGGACCCGACGTGGAAAAAGTAAAAAAAAGGGATCTTTATTATTTCTTTATCTTAGACTTTAGGTATTAACATTTGTTTTTACGCAAGGAGCACTGTAAAAGTGACGGAGAACTATTTTCCACCAAGAAGTTGGTTAGTTTAATCTTTAGATTTTGGTTTTTGATGTTTTCACTTCATTCATGATGTATTCCACATCGATGAGTGGCTAAGCCTCTATATTCTGGGGTTGTAGCCATAGACTATGTGTAGTTCTTAACTTATGACGTCTATGAATGGTTTCTTTCATTTATTCGTATTTTATTTATATCTATACTTCAAAGTCTGGCCAACTAGGGAGTAGATTTTATTGTTCACTCTATAATCGAGAGGTGTTCGAGTGGATAGAACATAATAGTGTAGGGAGCTTGTTCAATACTAGGAAACTAGGTTGTTCATGTAAGGGAGACCTGTGATAACTACCCTTACACTTTGCTTGGTTCACATATGGGAAGATAACTTTAACAAATTTTTATTGGTCTGTATATCCCCGCTCAATAATGTAGTTAGGCAGTCAATAATAGTAGTTTCGCAGAGGTGTGCAACCCTGTTTAGGTACATTAAACCCCATGAATCAATAATCAGGAAACCAGACATAGAGAGATATATATTAAGACTAAACAGAGTCATAACGGTTACAACCCTATAATTTCATCTTTAATTGATATCTTGTGTGAAAGTCATCTTAGTTTATTAGAAATTATTTCTTTTACAATTTATTTTCTGTAAGACAACAACTTTTTTTACCTAAAGCACCAGAAACATGATAACCAAGAGAAAAGACTAATTATAATCAAATCACTTGGTTCGACAACCTAACTCCTTAATTAGGGCCGCTGTATTACTTGCGAGACCACGTACACTTGCATGTGCTATGGAAGCAATAAGTTTTTGCGCCGTTGCTAGGGATTTGAAATTAATTGGTTTATATGGAAGTTATCTATTTTTGTGGTGATCGCTATATTTGATCTTAGCGGTGCTTTGTGTAGGAAAGAGAAAGTCAAGACTTTTGTTTTTGTTTATGAAAGAGGAGAGTAGGAGTTTTATTTGAAACACTTCCAATTGAATTGGTTGAGATGGAGGAGCAAGAGGATAATACGGTGGAGGTTGATCCTGTTGTAGAGAACATGGAACAACAACCCACCCGAACCAATAGTACCGGCTCCTGATACATAGCACCAACACCTAAGCAGTAAGGGACGTAGAAATCCTGAGAGCTACAAATGTCATGAGCTATTTTATCAATCCTGAGCATGGTGGCCGGTGGAAGCTCAAATAGAACATGGTCTAGTTTGCTACACTGTACTGGGCAGTTCACTGGGCTTCCTCATGAAGATCCACAAGTCCATCTTCAGAATTTTTCTTGAGATCGGTGATACTTTCATTCCCACGGGCGTGAATCATGACTACGTGAGGATGACATTGTTTCCCTTTTCACTATTGGGGGAAGCTTAGAGGTGGTTACAAATTGAGCCACTGAACTCCATAGCATCATGGGTTGACTTGGCCTGAAAGTTTCTCAATAGATTCTTCTCATTAGGAAAGACAGCTAAGTTAAGAAGTGAGATCCTGAGCTTCAAGCAGAGGGTTTGGGAGAATCTATATCAGGTGTGCGATAGGTTCAAAACTCTATTGATAAATTTTCCACACCATTGCCAAGATAATGAGGTATTGGTCCACACCTTCATTAAAGGGTTGGAACCCAATACCAAGATTCTTCTTGATTCAGTTGTAGGGGGTCAAGCATTAGAGAAGACGTATGATGAATTATATGCTCTTCTAAACAGAATTGCTTAGGGAAACCCAGAATGAAATGGAGGATCTAGAAGACCAATAGTGCAGAAATAGGTGGGGGTCTTGGAGATTAATACTATAACTAGCCTGCAGGCCCAAATGTCACTGATGCAGAACATGACAACCACGAACTTTAACAACCAGGTGTTGGGTCTAAAATAGCAGGTTCTATTGTTAGCAAGTCAGCAGCAAGCCCCCGTGAATATGGTACAATAGCAGCCGTCGGGTTGGTGTGATGTATGTGAGGGAGGAGATCACACGGATGAATCTTGCGGATCTAATCCTGAGGCAGTAAACTTTGTGGGCAATGCTAACAGAGGAGGCTATCAAGTATTCGGGAACACTTATAACTCAAATTGGAGGAATCACCCACACTCCTCATGGGGTGGCAACCAACAGAATCATGGGCCACCATAGCAAAGACCATAGGGTGGAAATGCATATCAAAATCAGCCGGGCCAAAAACCTGCAGACAGGTTAATCCGAGCACCATGACTGATAGTGAGTTGCTGAGATAGATCTTGGCCAATTAGAATAGGCAAGAAGCAGAAATCCAAAGGAATAAACAAGATATGCTAAACTTAGAAAAGTAGTTGGGACAGTTGGCCACTTCAATAAATTCCAGGCCTCAAGGGGGCTTGCTAGGCAACATTGATCCGAACCCAAAACAAGTGAATGCAGTTAGCACACGGAGTAGGAGACCTTTAACAGAATTGATTCCTAAGAAGAAGAACGGGGAAGGGTAAAATCCCATCCCAACTACTGATGAGGCCACACTATTACCAAAACCTCTTTCTCCGTCCCCGCAAAATCTCAAGAAGAAGAAGGAGGACGACTATTTTCAAAAATTCATTAGGCTACTAAAACAGGTACAAATTAACTTACCTTTGATTGCTATTTTGTAGGGGATCCCGAAATATGCTAAATATGTCAAGGACATCATTGCTAACAAGACCAGTGTATGAGACTGTGGCACTGACAGAGGCCTAAACTCCAAGATTCTCAACAAATCACACTTGCCATCCAAACTAAAAGATCCAAGAAGCTTCACTGTGCAAGTAACTATTGGGAGCCATTTGAATGCTAGGGGCCTGTATGATCTTGGGGCTAGCATAAATCTCATGCCCACATCTATGTTCTTAAAGCTGCGGCTTGGAAGGCCGAAGCCCACAACTATTGTATTGCAGCTAGCCGATCGGTCAGTGGCAAGGTCGAATGGAGTGATGGAGGACGTCTTAGTCCAAGTGGGGTCTCTCATTTTTCCCATAGACTTTTTCATCCTATATTTTGAGCCTGATCCTGAGGTCCCATTCATCCTAGGGTGCCTATTCTTTGCTACAGGAGGGGCATTGGTTAGTGTTGCAGCAGGAAGGCTCACCATGCGAGCCCATGATAAGGTAGAAATGTTTGATGTCTATAAGGTAATGAAGCTACCAGCTGTTCCTAAATCAAGGGCTAGTGGATGATGCTGAGGCCTGAGAGATTGAAAGTGTGCTGAATGCTCACAATATGAGTATGTTGAAAAAGATGAATGAATCCTTGAACAGGGTGTTGGGACAACCTCCCAAACCATCAGTGGAAGAAGTTCTTAAAATGGAGTTGAAGCAGCTACCATCACATCTAAGGTATGAATTTATTGGCAAAAATAATACATTGCCTGCAATCTTGTCTGCTTCCTTGACTGCAGCTCGGTAGAAGCGGCTGTTGCGGTGATGAAAAAGTGAAAGAGATCCATGGGGTGGAAAATGTCTAATATCCATAGTATCAGCCCAGTCCTATGCATGCATAAAATATTCATGGAGGAGGGTCACAAGCCGGTGGCTCAACCACAGAGAAGGCTTAACCCAATCATGAAGGAGATAGTGAAGAAGGAGGTTATAGAGTGGCTGAATGCAAAGATTATCTTCCCCATATCAGACAACAAATGGGTAAGGCCTATATAATGTGTCCCCAAGAAGGGCGGGATGACGGTTGTCACCAATGAGAACAACAAGCTGATTCCAACAAGGACGGTGATGGGGGGGGAGGCGAATCTGTTGGGACTATATGAAATTGAATGAGGCCACCAGGAAAGATCATTACCCCATGCCTTTCATCGACCAGATATTAGATTGACTAGTCGAGTAGGAGCACTATTTCTTCTTAGATGGTTACTCAGGGTATAAGCAGATCACCATTGCACCCGAATACTAGGAAAAGACGACTTTCACGTGCCCATATGGGACGTATGCCTTCAAGCGCATACTCTTTGGGTTGTGCAATGCACCATCCACATTCCAAAGGTGCATGATAATGATCTTTCATGATATGGTAGAGAACTTTGTGGAGGTGTTCAGGGATGATTTCTCTGTCTTTGGGAATCGTTTGAGAGCTGCTTGCAGAATTTGCACAGAGTGCTAGCTAGGTGCGAGGAAACTAACCTCATTCTTAACTAGGAGAAATGTCACTTCCTAGTTAAGGAGGGGATAGTGTTACCCCACAAAGTTTCCAAGAAGGGGTTGGAAGTAGACAAAGCAAAGATAGAGGTGATCAACAAACTGCCACCACCGGTGTCGGTCAATGGAGTTCGGAGCTTTCTGGGACATACGGGGTTCTACCGTAGGTTTATTAAAGACTTCTCCAAGATTTCGAAGACATTTATGCCCTATTGAAGAAAGATGTACCATTTCACTTTGATGAATCTTGTTTTCAGGCATTCGAAACATTGAAGAAAAAGTTGGTGGAGGCTCCGGTCTTGGTAGCACCTAATTGGGGTATCCCATTCGAGCTAATGTGTGACGCCAGTGATACAGCAGTGGGGGTAGTACTAGGTTAGTGTAGAGATAAAGTCTTTCACTCCATATACTATGCTAGCAAGACCTTGGATAAAACACAAAGCATCTATACAATTATTGAGAAGGAAATGCTGGCACTGGTGTATACATTTGATAAATTCAGAGCTTATTTGCTGGGGACCCAAGTGGTGGCGTTCATAGACCATGCGATAGTAAAGTATTTGTTCAACAAAAAGGATGCCATACTGTGCTTGATCAGATGAGTCTTATTGCTTCAAGAGTTTGATACCGAAATCAGAGATCAGAAGGGGAGTGAAAACCAGGTTGCTGATCATCTATCTTATCTGGAGACTAGTGCTCACATAGGTAAGAAACTACAAATCAGAGAAGAGTTTCCGGACTAGAAGCTACTAGCCATTGAGGTGGAATAATTACCATGGTATGCGAATATTGTAAATTACTTGATAAGTGGTGTGTTTCTACCTGATGTAACATATCAGCAGAAGAAGAGGCTAGCCCATGCTGCAAAGGCGTATGTCTGGGATGAGCCGTACCTATTCAAGTAAGGAGCAGACCACATGGTAAGGAGGTGTGTTCTAAAGGCAGAGATGAAGATGATTCTAGAGAGATGCCATGCCTCTCCATATAGGGGCCATCATGGTGGTGACCAGACAACGCATAAGGTATTACAATCTGGTTTCCTCTAGCCTACCCTATTTAAAGATACTGTTCAATTCTCTAGGGCCTATGATGCTTGCCAGAAGATAGGTGCTATATCCCGAAGGCATGAGATGCCCTTAAACAACATTTTGGAAGTGGAGATCTTTGACATGGAGCCATTCCCAGCATCATTTGGGTGCCATTATATTTTGGTAGTTGTGGACTACGTTTCCAAATAGGTAGAGGTAGCGTCCCTTCCAACCAATAATGTGAAGGTGGTGATCAAGTTCCTCCGAAAGAACATCTTCACACGATTTGGTACTCCAAAGGCCATTACCAGTGATGACAGGACCCATTTCTTAAACCAAACTGTGAAGAACTTGCTAGAGAAATATAGGATAAGGCACAAGATAGCCATAACATACCATCCACAAACCACTGGACAGGTGGAGGTGTCCAACTGGGATGTGAAGCAGATATTGCAAAAGACCGTGAATGCCACCCTGAAAGATTGGGCAGAAAAACTTGATGAAGCATTATGGGTATATTGCACTACTACAAGACCCCAATCAAAACCTCTCCTTATAGGTTGGTGTCTGGAAAGGCATGTCATTTGCCCATAGAGCTCGAGCATCAGGCGTATTGGGCAATTAAGAAGCTGAATATTGACCCTGAGCTCACTGGAAGGAAGAGACTTGAGAAATTGGAGGAGTTGGATAAATTTTGGCTCCAATCTTATGAGAATGCTAAGCTCTACAAGGTGCGGACAAAGAAGTGGCACGATTGGCACATGATCAAGTGAAACTTCAAGCCGAGCCTACAGGTACTGCTATTTAGCTCACGTCTTAAACTATTTCTAGGGAAATTGCAGTCCAAACGGAGTGGACCATACGTGGTGGTAGTGACCATACCCCATGGTGCAGTGGAGCTAAAGGACTTGACCACGAACTAATCTTTTTTGGTGAATGGTCAATGTGTTAAGAACTATTACGGTGTGGATGCAAATCTGACAGTGAGGCCATTAAGTTATCCAAAGATGATTGAGCACATCATGTGTCGTGCTACGATGTTAAATTAGGCACTACACGGGAGGCAACCGATCGTGAGGTAACATAGTTGTGTTTATTTTCCCTTATAAAAATTGATCCCGTTAAAGAGTAAGAAAAATTTGCACAAGGACAGGTCTGCGATGCCTCTGCGTCGCGGATCCTACACAAATTATGTGTAAGTTTTTTGGTCCTTAATTCCCTATGATCCATTAGGAATCCTTTGTTTTTACTTGGTCTAATCCATTGTTTTAGTGTTTTCAAGCATATCCAGGTGTTTGGGAAATTTTTTGGGGCACGGAGCTAAAATGTGGAACTTAATTGTTGCTCAAAATAGTAAGCATACGCAATGGTCCCGCGATGCAGACCCATCACGGATGCCTACTGTTTCTGCTCCCAGGTGAAAATTTGAGTAAGTCTGGGTTGGCGCTGCCTCCGCATTGCGGAGCAAACACGGATGCACACTGCTTTTGCACCCAGGTACATGATTTTCCCAAAGTGTCTCTTCACGTTGCCTCCACGTCCCAGAGCCAACACGAAGGCTTACTGTTTCTGCATCCATGAATAAATTACTTCAAGTGCAGGTCCATGTTCACTCCACAACATAGAGGGAACACGATAATGTGTTAAACTTTTTAGATTGCAGACGTGGTCCACCCCATTTAAATACCCCCCACGCGATAATACCCCCATTTTGTTCGCGATTTCCCAGACCCTATTCCCTTTCTCCTCTAATTTTCTCCCTTTTTCTTCCCCCTTTCACGCCTAAATTCAAGTTCATCTGCATCGCATTCCCAGACATCCTCTCCTCTATTCTTGTCAACATCATATGTATGTGCTCTTAACACCATTCTTGCATCAGTTCGAAGTTTTGAGGTAGGGAACTATAGTTGGCTTGGGGGAAATTGTGCAAGGGCTGACTTGTTTCTTTCTATTCACTAGTGGATACATATTGGGTAATCTTGAATCGGGTTTAATTGGTTCTTGGGGATGAGTTTTGTGTATGATTTGTGGGGGGTGCAAACCCTAGGTCGAATTTGCACCCAAAATTGGGTAAACGTTGGGGGGTTTATGAGTTCTATCACTTGCTTTGTAATTTAATGGTTGTTTCAATGTTCGCATATGCCTAATATTCAAGTGTAGGGTGAATTTAAGCAATGTGATGATGGGTGTTCTTGTAACTTTTTGCAAGGGTTGATGTGGGTTCGTCTACACATTTCTTATAGAGTTCGAAATAGACTTTTGTGTGTATGCAAACATTCCAATGTGGGGTTGAATTTTTTTTTTTGCACAAGTATGAGGTTGATGCCTCATGGTTCGGGGGTTATTTGTTCACCATCGACTTGAATGTGGAGTGGTATTGTTATAACTGTCGACTATGATATGGGGGCGTGTAATGATGCGGTGATATAGGCTGTATGACTTGGGGAAGTCTGAGTACTCTCACCATACAACCTTGAGTTTAAGTGTGGGTCCTAATTTTGAGTAAGCATTGCTTTTGCACTTGTGTTTTGTAGGTAAGATGTCTTCAAGTGCATGTCAAGGCAGATCGTTAAGCAAGCCCTGAGCCACTAACACAAGAAAATAGCCATGAGATTTCCCGAATGTGCCCAAGGACACTAGGAGGGGTTAGAAACCTCAATACGAGTTCAATGCTATCAACATAGTGGGAAAGAGGTTGTAATGTCCCTATTGACATAGATTCCCTTCGGGATGAGTACCTCTAAATTCTAAATCGTTGCAATCAATTGAGTTTGGGGTTCTTGTTCTGACCGCCTATGCCATGCAACCTCAGCTTGGTTAGGAAATTCCATGTAACATGAGCATAGAACCACGATCCCAAATGGTGTTGGTTCGTGGATTATAGGTCAACCTCACATCGCTAGCGATCAACCGGCCTCAGCACAAGCTTTCAATGAGTTGTGTCTTAGATTTCCCTACCAAGACACCATGCACACTATTTCTGGCATAG
>JAOTQR010134266.1:0-21535 GCA_025774065.1 Solanum ossicruentum | reverse complement strand
AGAAGGCCAGGTTTCAGTGGTTTGAGGCATGTGAGAAGAGTTTTCAGGGGTTGAAGACTAGATTGACTATAGCACTGGTGTTGACCTTGCCATACGAGATAGGTGACTTCGTGATATAATGTGATGCATCCAGAGTGGGATTGGGTTGTTTACTCATGCAGCGGGGAAGGTGATAGTTTACGCTTCCAGACAGCTTAAAGTTCAAGAGAAGAATTATCCGACTCATGACCTTGAGTTGGCAGCAATAGTGTTCGCACTTAAGATCTGGCGTCACTACGTGTATGAAGTACATGAGAACGTAATCACTGACCACAAAAGCTTACAGTACGTTTTCAGCCAGAAAGAACTCAACTTGTGGCAGAGGAGATGGCTGGAGTTGCTCAAGAATTATGACATGGGAATTCTCTACCAACTAGGTAAGGCTAACATTTTTACTGATGCTCTTAGCAGGATGTCTATGGGTGGCACTACCCATGTAGAGGAGAGGAAGAGAAAATTAGCCAAGGAAGTGCATATATTGGCTCGATTGGGAGTGCAACTTGAAGAAAACAATGAAGGCGGGGTCAAATTGAGAATGATTCTGCTTCATCCTTGGTGTCAGAGATAAAAGAAAAGCAAGATCAAGACCCTGTCTTACTTTAATTGAAAGAAGCGATTCACAAGCAGAAGGTGATGGATTTCTCCAAAGGGGGAGATGGGGTATTGAGGTATCAAGGGAGATTGTGTGTACCCGATGTTGATGATGTTCGAGATAGAATCATGGCCGAGGCTCATAGCACAATATATTCCATCCATCCTGGCTTCACCAAGATGTACCACGACTTAAGGGAAGTCTATTGGTGGAATGGGATAAAGAAAAACATTATTGAGTTTGTTTCCAAGTGTCCCAATTGTCAACATGTTAAGGTTGAACATCCGAAACCATGTGGTTTGGCACTTTTGAAATTCCAGAATGGAAGTGAGAGACGATCAACATGGACTTCATAACCGACTTATCAAGATCAAGGAAGCAGCATGATTCGAAATGGATGATTATTGACAGGATCAACCCAATTTTTAGCGGTTAAGACAACTTATACAGCTGAGGAGTATGCCCGACTTTGTATTCGTGAGATTGTGAGGTTGTATGGGGTTCCCTTATTTATCACCTCGGATAGAGAAACTCAATTTACCTCTCAATTTTAGAGATTTTTTCAGAAAGGATTGGGTACAAAGGTGAATTTGAGCACCGCTTTTTACGCTCAGATAGACAGGCAGGCAGAGCGCACTATATAGACTTTAGAGGATATGTTGAGAGCATGTGTTATTGACTTCAAAGGAAATTGGGATGACCACTTATTGTTGATTGAGTTCGCATATAATAATAGCTATCATGCCAGCATTTAGATGGACCTGTATGAGGCATTATACGGGAGGAGATGTAGATATCCTATTGGCTGGTTCGAGATGGGTGAAGCTGAGTTGATTGGTCCTGATCTCACACATCAGCCTATGGAGAAAGTGAAGGTCATTATGAAAAGGTTGAAGACAGCCCAGAGTCGCCATAAATCATATACAGATGTGAGAAGAAGAGACTTGGAGTTCGAAGTAGATGATTGGGTATATCTGAAGGTATCACCCATGAAGAGTGTCATGCGATTTGGCAAGAAGGGGAAGCTGAGTCCTTATTATATCGGATCATATCAGATTATAAGGAGGATTGGGAAAGTCGTTTATGAGTTAGACTTGCCTTCTAAGCTAGATGGAGTTCACCCGGTGTTCCATGTATCTATGCTGAAAAAAGTGTTTGGGGGATCCATCCTTAGCAATTCCTGTGTAGAGTATGGGAGTTAAGGATAGCTTGTCATACGAGGAAATTCCAATCCAGATCCTTGACCGACAAGTTTGTAAGTTGAGGTAGTACCGAGATAACCTCCGTTAAAGTCTAATGGAAGAGTCAATTTGTTGAAGAAGCTACGTGGGAAGCTGAGGAAGCGATAAAACTCAAATACCAACACTTATTCTTGCCAGATGATGACGATGTTGAAGGCAAATATTCTTATCCTTAACACTTTTTTCTTTCTCTGAGTTGATGCCTTTCCCTTATCCCATTCCCGAGGCTGAGACAGAGATAAATAGATGATGGATAGTGAGGATTCGAGAGTTTCCGAGTGAGGAATGAGGTGAGATTTGAGGTTACTTATGCGTTTATTCTATCCTTACTCATCATTCGAGGACGAATGATCCGAAGGGGGACATGATGCAACACCCCGTGAAACTACCAAAATACACCTAAAATGTAATCGTGTGCATAACGCGTCTTCCAAAGCTCCGATAGAAAATTCAAGACCGGATTTACGATCAGCGCCGAAAAATTGAGTCAGAAAATAGCCTCGACCCGATTTAAGAGCAACCAGAGTGAAAAATAATTTTCGCTAATTAATTGAAAACGTGTCTTTCCGCGTCCTTAGTACGACGCGGATAGAACGCAGAACAACACTTTGCTTTTTTTCATTTTTTTGACAAGAGTTAGTTTTTCGAAAAATTTCACAAAATATACAAGTGCGTGCCCCCTCCGCGACGCGTACCAGTGTACCAGTTTTAACTTTTTTTTCTTTAATTTAGGGAAGGGCAATTTTATCCTTCCCAGTTTATTTTAATACCCCCAAAACGTATTTTTAAAAGGTATTTCATATAAAATGGTTTCAAAACCTATATTTTTTCTAAGGCAAAATGCACTTTCTAAGATAGGAGAAGAAGAAAGGGTTAAGGGTTCCAGTCTAGGTAATAGATTCTTGAAGGAAGTTGAGAATTCTCTAGTCCCAGGTATATAAAGGCTACCCAAAAGCATGAGATTTTTCTTCCATGTGCCCCAATGTAGAATTAGGATGCAAGATTGATAATTAGAGCCTTGAATAGTGATTTCTTGAAAGTTTTCTTGAATAATACCTTTAATTCTTGAATATTGTCTCTAATTATTGAATATGTTCTGTAAATTATATTTTTATAACTTAAGTTGATGATCATCATGTTTAAAGTTTACTGTATACCTACATTATTATGTAATTGTGACTTAATTCGTATAAATTCTCTCTGTAAAGACTTGAATAATGAACTTAAGGGGATGTTTAGAACCGTGAGGGCCTGAATATGATGCTCGACTGAGTCTGAGACTTAAGGTGATGTGTGTTGATGATTGTGATAGCTGAAAATAATATTGATACAATTTGATGAATATATTCCCTTGAATTTGAAAAGATAGTCTTGCCTGTAGAGGTTGAGTGATGAAAATCCTTGATGAATTGATAGACTTTTGAGCATGTCAAGTCCTGGGAGGATTAATCAGCACCGAAAATGAGTAAGAGTGAGTCCCATTCGCACTCATTACCTATATGGTCAACGTAGCAGAGGATTTGACCGTGAGAACGGATGTTTCCTCAGTCCCAAAAGAGGACTTACTATTATTATAAACCTCTGATTTATGCCCTTTTACCCTGGCAAGGTACTGGGCAGATGCCGCAACTACATCGCTTCGTTGTACCATCACCGGATCATAGGGGATGGGTGTAGGTCCAAGAAATTCCCAGCTAGGTTTCATGATGATAGAACTCCGATGTAATGTGACTGTTGATGCTTTGATAGATGGTGAGGTGATAGAGTCATGTCCTTTACTCTTAGGTGAGGAAGAGTGATTGACGAGTGATTATTATATTATTCCATTTACTTTAGCCCATTTTACATAAACTATATTCCACATACTAACGTCTCTTTGGCGCTGAATCATTTTATGATGTAGATTCTGTAGACAGAAGACTTCAACAACCCAATAGTTGAGGTTCAGAGCTTGATTTCAGACCATGGTGAGTCCTCCCTAGCATTTGGAGGATGATTATTATATCTTTTTATATCAGCATTTCTTTGATTGTGGCAACCATGGCTTGTCATAGCGCCTTCTTAGATGTTAGCTATAGAGGCTTTATAGACATAGACGGTTGATGGACAGTGTCGGGCTTGTTGATTTTCATTTCCTTTCTTTGAGATATTTATTCATATTATCTTATGGTAGCTTATTATTTATTGAACCTTCCGCATATGAATGGATGGAACGATGACAATGAGACTAGGTGATCCACTTGGGAACTAGCAATAGTCTTCGAGTGTCAATCACGTCTAGAGAACCCTCTTAGAGCGTGACATTACTACTACTAGACTTCTTACTACATATGTAGTCACATTTATGGAATTTGCATATTATCGAAATTCTTGTGAAAATTCTACATTAATTCATGGGACTTGGCAGCCAAAAGTCCACAATTTGTTGGAAATTTCTAACTTCCTCTGTGTTGTTTTTCCTAATATCTCTCTGAAGCCATAGATAGGGTGTATAAAAACCGAATCGACCAATAAACCGAATCGATAAAAACGTTATTGATTTATTGTTATTGGGTTATTAGGTTATTGAGTTTTTAATGGTTTTAGAGAAAGAAAAAATATTGGATTATCGGTTCGATATCGATTTTTACTATTTGGTTATTGGGTAAATCGATAACCCAATAAGATTATAATAATTTACTATTTTATCCCTTCGTAAATATTAAATATTAGTAATTTAATAGTACTAGGACACTATAACAATACTTTACCTATTTTAATCTTTACTGTACATAAATGATAGTTATCCACTTTAGTATTTTAATTTGTAATTAACTAATTATAACTTTTGTAAGTTTATAAAATTAATGCTAATTATCATTATCATTCTTATCCGGTAAATCGAAAATTGAACCGTTAAGGACTTAAAACCGATAAATCGAAAATTGATAAAAAATATTTTATTGGGTTCTTATTGGTTTAGCATATTTAAAAATCGAAAACTGATAAACCGAACCGTGAATATACAAAATCGAACCGAACCAACCAATGCATAACCCTAGTCGTAGATTGAGAGTGAAGACTTGAAGAGTCCAAGTAAATTTTTTGTCCTACAATTTGTATCATAGCATGTATCAAGTTGAATAACTGAGATTATTTTTAAATATATAGGTAACCCTAACAACCGAAATTTGATCTTGCGATTTTCTACTTTTACGGCATAAAGGATTTGGAAAGGTAAAGATTTGTTACATGCTCCATAAATGCTAGGTTAAGTCTTCTTGAAGAATGTTGTATTGACATTTAATCCTATAAAAAAAAAAAGCGATATTGTAGTTGTAATCTTTTCTCTAAAAATATATGAGCATTAATTGAGTAATAAATACTAAACAAAATTGATCTAATTTAGGGCGTTCTTTGTGGAGCCAAAAGCTTTTATACTCGTCCTATTTTGTTAAGATATATAAAGAATGTTTAGTGAGAAAAGGAATTCAAAAAGAATTAGTAAACGGATTGTTTTTTATTTTCTATTGGTGCTCGGTGGCTTATGATGCCTCCTGCAGGAAAAAGCATTGTCGAAGTTTACGGCATCTTTAGCAATCTTCTTGCCTTTTCAAGATGTTGTGAGGACAAGTGTCTTATCAAAGATATGGAGTCGATGCTTGATGGATCTCTTTGGATAACAAGAGTAAACTATGCCTACCCATTAAATTTACAAAGATCATTGCCCAACTTTTGATCTTTCATAAAGGACCTGGATAGTTGTCTTAAGATTGACAACTTCATACGTTTTCTCTCAATGAATGACATTCAATATCTTGGCGATTTCATATGTTTCCTCTCGATGAATGACATCAATATCTTATTCTTCACCTTCCATCAAGAGAGAGAGACACTTGTGCTCTTCACTTTTCATATGTTCGCAGCTAAATCATCTGAATCTTCATTGTTGCTCGATGAATTATCCATCAACCTTTCAAGGTTTTAATAAGTTAATTAGCCTTAAGCTACTTGAAGTCGCAATTTCTTAACATCTCATTGCCCCTTACTTGGGCAGTTGGTCTTGTCTATCTGAGAAAGATTAGACACAATTGGAATTAGCACCCCCATATTGAGATTGTACAATTTCATGAGAGAATATATAAGTTCTATCTACCTGAAGAATGCTCCATCAGGTGAACGTAACTCTACAAGGTGAAATTATGCAGGTAGAGGATCTTGATTTTACAAAGGTTTTCGAGTCTTGTTCTTCTCTTGAGCATCTCAACTTTGATTTCTTCGTTCTAGGGGTAAATGTTGCTTTATTACTTCACTAGGTTATTGGCCTACGCTTTGCACGATCATAAGTAATCTGATTAAATTTTTATATCTTAATATTAAAATTAATAGAATACTCTAATTAAACGTGAAATTATGCCGGTAGAGGATCTTGATTTTACAAAGGTTTCTGAGTCTTGTTCTTCTCTTGAGCATCTCAACTTTGATTTCTTCATTCCGGGGAAAATCTTGCTTTATTACTTCACTAGGTTATTGGCTTGCACTTCGCGCGGTCATAAGTAATCTAATAAAAAATTTATATCTTAATATTAAAATTAATAAAATATTTTAAAGTTATTAAGTTCATTCTATATAGAAAATTTAGCATTATAAATATATCTCAAGAACGTTTATTAATATAATATTGCTAAAGTTCTAGTTATCTTCAATTATATTTTTTATTATAACATTATTTCTCGAGATAATTGACTTTTCAATAGTGCTTGAACTCCCAAATTAGATTGTTAAATTACTATAATACCTTATACTGAAAAATTGATTTAGTATTTTTATATATTTTGTATTATATTTATTTAGTTATATTATATTATATTGAAAAGTAGATAATTTTTTATATAGAAAATTGTAACTTTTTCGAAAAGATGTGACTTTTTCGAAGGGTTAAGACTTTTCTGAAGGATTGTAACCATTTTGAGGAGTTGTGACTTTTTAGAAAAGTTGTAACTTTTTCAAAGGATTGTGACTTTCCTAATATTTGTGACTTTTCTTAAGAGGTTACAATAATACCCCCAACATAAAAATTAATTTAGTATATATTATATTTTATATTATTATTATTTTAATTTATATTATATTATATTATATTAAAAACAGATAATTTATCACATGAAGAATTGTGACTTTTTCGAAAAGTTATGACTTTTTTAAAGAGTAGTGACTTTTTTAAATAGGTATGACTTTTCCAAAGGGTTGTGACTTTTTCAAAGAATTGTGACTTTTTCGAAGAGTTGTGACTTTTTTTAATGGTTGTGACTTTTCTAAAGGGTTGTAACTTTTCTAAAGAGATTAATTGAAGGATTGTGATTTTAACAAAGAGTTGTGACTTGTTTGAGAAGTTGTGACTTTTTGGAGAAGTGACTTTTTCGAAGAGTTATGAATTGTCATTTTTTCTAAAGGATGTGACTTTTTCAAGGAGTTATAACTTTTTCGAAGAGTTATGATTTTTCAAAAAGTAAGGATCTTTTTGAACGGTTGTGATTTTTTCGAAGGGTTGTGATTTTTCGAAATAGTTGTGACTTTTTTGAATAGTTATAATAGGTTAGAATACTGTTTAATTAGAAATGACACCTTTTGAGTGTTTTTTGTTGAACTTTTGTTGAACTATTTAATTGAGTTTTAAAATATTGAATTATTTAAGAAAAAATGAATAAGAATTATGTGAGAGTGTCACGTATGCGGGCTTAACATTCTCTTTTATATATATGATATGATTGTTATGCACTTTAGCTAATGGAATATCTTTTGTACTGAATTAGTCTTTAATTTCTGTAAAAAGATTTTGTAGTTCTTTGCTAAAGAAGGATATGAAGCACTAATAAGGCTTCCCTTTAATCTTAACAGTGTCAAATGATGACATTTTGCTGATGGAATCATGTAACTCTCAGATGCTCTTTGCTTGATGAGAAGCTTTCCATATCTAGAATATCTCAAAATAATGGTTGTAATGCTTTCATTTCTTAAAATATGTCACACCAAACTATATACATATGTGGCTCACTGACCACCAATCATTTTTAGATCAAAAAGACTTGTCTACTACAAAATAGGAGTTTTCTTAGAGAAATCTTAATTTTCTAACAATTCATAATGCAACAAGAATAACCACAAATATTCAATTGGGGGCACTGGCACAACTACAATACTGCTAGCAATGGAAGCATTTGGCTGCTTTGGGATACAAGGAGGTTTAATGCTATTAAAATTTAAAATGAATGTAGGAGCACAGTATTAATAGGACTGAGTGTGTGCTCACAGCGACGTATGGTTTTGCTACTGGAGAGCAAAGAAAAGAAGTATGGAGTAAACTTAGAGACCTCGTTGGTGGCATTACAGGGCTTTAGCTCATCTGCGGATACGCTCCATGGCAACCCTGTCCAATTCACTAAAGTTAAAGATTTTTCTGATTGCCTTCAAGACCTCTCATTCAGTGAGATACTATACATGGTCAAATGGGTAACCAGACAGATTTTACAGTCGAATTGACAAAGCTATTAGGACTTCCAATAAATGATAAAATCGTATAGTATGATGCCCCTAACATTTCAGACCACGCACCAATGCCGCTCACTGTAAACTACCCTTCAGATTCATTAATGATCAAGAGTTCTTTCATATAGTAGAAAGGGAATGGAGTCACAGAAAAGCTCTAGATCACATGAAAAACATTTGGTTGCAGTTGCCATCGAGCAAGCATTTAGACCCCTTGATGCTGAGGAATAACTCAGGAGTTGCAAGGTATACTACAACACACCTTGCCCACTGGACAACTGACTTACAAGAATAAGAGAAACAAATACTGCAAGACTTGGAGAAGTGGTCTATACATTCTTAAACAAAATGCTGGGGACAAGTGGATAAAACTAGGCGGTTCAAACACCAAGTACCTTTCACCAAACTTGTACGGGTGGGCTAGACTAACCAATCCTATAGCCATCAGGGAAGAGGTGATACAGTTGTACAAAGGCCTAAAGGACACTTGCTCACACAAACATACAACAGTTAAATTACAAAGATTGGATCTTCAAGATGGAAATTATTAATGAAGACAAGACTCCAGGCATTGATGGCTACAGTGAGGCTTTTTTCAAGAAATCCTGGCAGGTAATCAAAGAGGATATTATAATTGATGTGTTTCTCCAAACTCAAAAGTTAATTGCACTGCAGTAACAAAGGTTGAGAACCCCAGGCCATCGCCTGTTGCACGGTATTATATAAACTCATTGACCAGATCCTGGCAACAAGGCTGCAGCTAGTTTATATAAAATTGAACATGAATAACAATTTAGTCGAAACCTTTTTAGACGTAACATAAAAGTTTACATAGGAATAAAGAAACTAATCCTTTCTTCAAAATCAGATAATCTTTTCACTAGTTGTACAAAAAATTATGAAATCAGGAAAAGAACAAGAAAGAAGGTCTAGATCATGGAAGAAACAGAGCCACTCAATGGGAAGAAGAACCAACCTGAGTTGTAATGAAATTCGGTTTTCAGCAAAGAAACAACGGCTAGGGCATAACTTTTTTAAGCCTATGATGTGAAATATGAGTTAAAGTTAGATTTTTCTTTAATTTTTACATTTTATTATAGTTTAAATTATTTTATACATATTTTTACCATCATTTTAAATTCTTGCATTTTTTAAAAGTTCAAATTGTGACCGCTTTTTAAAATCGTAGCACACTAATTTTTCATATATTAGATAAGTCTAAAATTTTCATGCATTTCAATCATTAGTTACCTGGAAAAATTATTTTAAACTATACTTTTATAATACTTACATGGGACCATACTTATATATTATTATATTATCTTAATTAAAATAACAAGTAACTGCCTTATCCACCTTCTTAGTGTGAACAATTAATTTTTTCAAGCAAATTTGAGATTTTCTATTATTTTAGCTTTATTAAATAGTTCTTTTAGGTTTAAATTATATATTTTGAGTTTATTATATATTTAATAACTTTTACTTTTAAAAAAATTAAAACTATAAAAATGAAAAAAAACAAAAAATATGTCTTCTTTTTTGTGCATGTTTTAATGAATAAGCTAATAATTTTAATATTTTTCTTAATCATATGTTTCTTCCCCGCAATGAGCGGGAGCCTTTTGAGGCACTGGGGTATGTTATTGTTGTGATATTTCAGTAAGATCTAGCTTTTAAAGTTTTCTGTATTTTCATAGTCAGTTACCATTTCATTATTTAATTATTAAAGAAAAACATAAATATAAAAAAAGACAAAAGCTAAAATAGAAAAAATAAAATAAAATTAGACACCAAAAAACTTCCTACACCTTGCACGTTCTAACCCCATTCCCCGTAACCCCATTAATCACGCACCCATTATATGCTACAATTGATTTAAATTCGTCAGTTTTTTATTAAAATTCAAATTTTGACAGTTACAAAATAGTTTACTTGTGATATTAAAAAATTATAAGTATTTAGCCATTTAGGTTAGGGATCTCACGCCCCGGGAGGGTACTCAAACGTAATCGGCACTCAGAGATTATTGTTAGTCTCCAAGCGAATCACTTGGTTTATGATCACATTCATTCATTTATATATTCTACTGTTGAAAATATTTAGTCAACGTTAGTAGATGTTATTAGTTGAAGTTGTTGTCAATTGGTTAGTTAGTTGAAGTAGGGAGTTAGTTAAGATAATTAATGGGAATTAATCACATACATCAAGTCACAATTACATGTATACTTGTAGAGATACAGTAGAAGTATATATATACTTGTATATTGAAACAGTGCTATATATATATAAGCACTTGTACAGATTCACTGACTTAGGGAATAAGAAAATCCCAATTCAGTTCCTCTCAAATCCTCTCTCCCTCGTTCTTGATTAATTTCATACACCAAGTCACACATTACATATATACTTGTAGAGATACAGTAGAAGTACATATATACTTGTATATTGGAACAGTGTTATATATAAAGCACTTGTACAGATTCACTGACTTAGAGAATAAGAAAACCCCAATTCAGTTCCTCTCAAATCCTCTCTCCCTCGTTCCTTGATTTCTTCTATGCTTCAATCTTATCTCCATTGTACAGTATCTTCACCTTTACCTAGCTTAATTGCTATTTTCTTTATGGTATCAGAGAACAGTAGCTCGATGAAGCAATTCTAGGGTTAGCCATTATCGAACTGCGGAAGTGATAGAAGCGACGGCGACTCCACATGCTGCTGCAGATTGAGCTTCGGCTGACACTCTGGACAATGTCCTGAAGAAACACAATCATCCTCTCTATATTCACCCCTCAGATACTCCGGGCACCGTCTTGACCTCTGTTCAACTCACAAGAAGTGAGAATTACTCACTTTGGAGTAGGTCAATGATGATTACATTGTGTGCAAAGAGCAAGTTAGGTTTGTTCTTGGTACATGCAAGAAGACGGACTATAAATCTGAGTTGGAAGAATAGTGGGAGAAGTGCAATGCGTTTGTGTTGGCTTGGATTATGAACACTGTGTCCAAGGAATTATTGAGTGGAATTGTGTATGCTTCAGATGCTGCGATAGTTTGGGCTGATTTAAGGGAGAGGTTCGACAAGGTTGATGGTTCTAGAAGTTATCAGCTTCATTGAGAAATTTGCACTTTACATCAGGGAAGTATGACAGTTTCAACATATTTCACCAAGATGAGACTGCTATGGGACGAGTTCGATGCTTTAGTTCCCCCACCAGCCTGCAATTGCGACAAATCCAAGATGTATGTGGATTATATTCAATACTTGAGATTGTTTGCTTTTCTGATGGGTCTGAATGAGGTCTACAGTCATGCACGTAGCCAGATTCTTATGATGAATCCACTTCCCAACGTTAGTAGAGCCTATGCAGTGGTTGTTGCTGATGAAAGTCAGCGTGTCACTGCTGGCTCCAAGGTGAGTGGAGAGTTGAATGAGTCGATGGCTCTATATGCTGGAGGTACTGGAAAAGGAGCATATCATGCAAGTGGAGGCAACAACACAGCCCAACTCAGTAATAATTATAGGCAGAGAAGGAGCTGAAATGTGATCTGTGACCACTGCAAGATGCATGGACACACTAGGGATGTTTGTTATAAGATTGTTGGTTATCCAAATGATTGGAAATTCAAGAAGAGGTCACGGATGCATCAAAATAATAGAATGTAGAGGAATGGTGATGCAGTGAATCATGTCACTGTTGCCAAAGATGAGACAGAGGCACTTGATGAGTTTGCTCCAATTGGTAATATGGTAAAGGGTAAGGACATTGAGGCCCATATACAACCTACTTTCACACAGAGCCAATACAACAAGATCCTGCATATGCTGGAGAAGGAGGATGCAAGTTCAACCTCAGGCAAGGGACTTGACAACATGGCCAATATGGCAGGTATAATAACCATCTTAAATGCCTTATCTGTAGCTGATAATAATGTGCAGACTGAAGGTGAGAAGAAAAAGGAACACTGGATAGTTGATTCAGGTGCCACGTGTTATATGACATATAATCTAAATAAGCTTGATCATGCATCTAGGTGTGTCAATAAATTAGTGCATTTGCCAAATGGTGAGGCTGCACAGATTTCACACACTGGCTATTGTAGCACAGTTGATGGCAATATATTGAGAGATGTGCTAGTTGTTCCTGCATTCAAACACAATCTACTTTCGGTGTCCAAATTACAAAGCAATTACATTGCTCCATTAATTTCTTTCCTGAATTCTTTGTACTCCAGGACCTCTCAAGTGGAAAGTTGAGGGGGATTGGTAGAGAGATTGGAGGATTATACTACCTCCCTGCTGGGCTGCAGTGTGAAGATGACAGAGGAGTTCCAAAAGCACTGATCACACAACATTATAATGTAGACAGGCTGTTATGGCATAGGAGATTGGGACACCCTTCTGTTGGAGCAAACGTTTCAGGGTACCAATTTTAGTAGTGATCATGAATGTAATAATTGCCCTGTCTGTCCACTTGCTAAGCAGACAAGGCTGTCTTTTCCTTCGAGTTTGTCTAGAACAAAGGATGTTTTTTATCTAATTCATTTGGATATTTGGGGACCTTATAGAACTACTACTCACAATGAATTCAGATTTTTCTAACTATAGTTGATGATTACTCCAGAATGTATTGGCTGTATTTATTAAAATTGAAGAGTGATACTTTTCCAGTGTTAAAGTATTTTTTGTTGCTAGTTAAAACTCAATCTGGCATGCATGTTAAGAAGATTAGGACAGATAATGGCACTGAATTTTTTAGCACTGAATGCTGTGATATACTGCAATCCCTTGGGATCGTTCATGAGAGCAGCTGCCCATATACTCCACAGCAAAATGGAGTGGTGGAGAGGAAACACAGGCACATACTTGAGGTGGCTAGAGCAATTAGATTCCAAGGTAACATCCCAATCAAATTTTGGGGAGAATGTGTTATGGCAGCTGTTTATTTGATAAATAGGTTACCCACTTCAGTTCTAAAAGAGAGATCTCCATATCAGCAATTTCATTGACACAAGCCAAATATTGATCATTTGAAGACTATGGGATGCTTATGCTATGCAACCAAGATGGTGAAACAGGATAAGTTCTCTCCAGAGCTGAGCTCTGTGTATTGATGGGATATTCAGCAACTCAAAAAGGCTATTTACTGTACAGCTTGTCCTAGAAGAAGCTTCTTATAAGCAGAGATATTATCTTCAAGGAAAGTGTATTTTTCTTCAGGCAGGCATGCAACAAATAAGAACATCTATTTCCCAATCAATCCATTGCACACACAGGTGATTATTTTATAAGTGTTGAAGACACAGAACCAACTGCATCTGCCCCTATAGATGACATGAGGCTGGATGATGATACTCTACCAGGATCAGAGTCAGCAGTTATAGAAGATGATGTTCAGCCTGAAGCTACCAGCATCAAAGCAGTTAATCTAGTATTTGGAAGAACAGAAGTTGTATGTAGAAGGTCTAGTAGAAGTCATCATCCTCCAATATGGATGAAGGATTATCTTACTCCAAGAGGAACTCATCCACACTCTCAAGGAAACTATATCTCCTATGACAACCTATCTCCCAAGTATCAGACCTATCTGTCTGAGTTCTCTGCAGAGGTTGAGCCAAAGTCCTTTAAGGAAGCAAGCAAGGATAACATGTGGATACATGCTATGCAACAAGAGGTTCAAGCCCTAGAGGATAATGGAACCTGGGAGATAGTAGAATTACCAAAGGAAAAAAATATTGTAGGATGCAAGTGAGTGTTCAAAATCAAGAATAAAATCAATGGTGAAGTAGACGGATTTAAAGCCAGGTTAGTAGCAAAGGGGTACAGCCAGACTGAATGAGTTGACTACTAAGAAACTTTCTCTCCAGTGGTAAAGATGACAACAGTAAGGTCCATTATAACCTTAGCTGCCAATCAACATTGGAGCATTTATCAAATGGATGTGTTCAATGCTTTCCTGCATGGGGAATTACTTGAAGAGGTGTATATGGAGCTGCCAAAGGGTTTTAATAGTGCAGAGAAAGGCAGGAATCTGGTGTGCAGATTGGTGAAGTCTCTCTATGGACTTAAACAAGCATCAAGGCAGTGGAATGCCAAATTGACTGAAGCTTTGATTGGTTCAGGTTATTCTCAGAGCCACCTGGATTATTCCTTGTTCACGAAGAAGAAGGGGAATGGCCAGGTGATAGTTCTGGTATATGTGGATGATTTGCTTATCACAAGAAATGATGTTGTATTGATAGAGGATACCAAGAAGGTACTGCACCATCATTTCAAGATCAAGGACTTGGGTGAGCTCAGATACTTTCTGGGCATTGAGTTCTTGAGGTCTGATGCAGGTATTGTGATGAATCAAAGAAAATATGCTCTTGAACTCATAGCTGAAGCAGGGTTAGGGAATGCTAAGCCAGCATGACACCATTGGAATACAACCAAAAACTCACAAATGTTGAGTTTGATCCAAAACCTTTATATGAAGATGTTCCTAAATATCAAACGCTTGTTGGAAAGTTGCTCTATCTCACCATTACAAGACCAGATATAACTTTTGTTGTTCAATCATTAAGTCAATTCATACAGAAACCCAAGATCTCACACTAGAAAGCTTCCTTGAAGGTTATTAAGTATATCAAGCTAGAACTAGGCAAAGGGTTGTTAATGAATTCCTCTCAACAATCACAGCTAATTGGCTACTGCGATGCAGACTAGGCTGCTTGCCCAAGTACAAGAAGGTTAGTTACTGGTTTTTCTTTAAAGTTTAGTGATTCCCTCATTTCATGGAAGTCCAAAAAATAGCCTACAGTTTCAAGAAGCTCCACAGAAACAAAGTATAGGAGTTTGGCTGCACTGACAGCAGAAGTTATCTGGGTTACAAACTTGTTTAACGAGTTAGGGGTGAAGTTGAATGAACCAGCACTGATATATTGTGACAGCAGATCTGCAATACAAATTGCAGCCAATCCAGTCTTCCACGAGCGCACCAAACACATAGAGATCGATTGCCACTTCATTCGAGAGAAGATTCAAAAGGGCCTTGTTAAGACTATCTATATACATACTAAAGATCAACAGGCTGATTTTCTTACCAAGGCGTTAAGCATAATACAACATGATTTTCTCCAGGCCAAGCTTGGACTATTGAATCTCTTCAATATGTCTAGCTTGAGGGAGAGTATTGAAAATACTTAGTCAACGTTAGTAGATGTTATTAGTTGAAGTTATTGCCAATTGGTTAGTTAGTTGAAGTAGGGAGTTAGTTAAGATAATTAATGGGAATTAATCCCATACACCAAGTCACACATTACATCTATACTTGTAGAGATACAGTAGAAGTACATATATACTTGTATATTGGAACAGTGCTTTATATATAAAGCACTTGTACAGATTCACTGACTTAGGGAATAAGAAAATCCCAATTCAGTTCCTCTCAAATCCTCTCTCCCTCGTTCCTTGATTTCTTCTATACTTCAATCTTATCTCCATTGTGCAGTATCTTCACCTTTACCTAGCTTAATTGTTGTTTTCTTCATCTACTAATCAGAGGAAGACATGAGGGAATAAATGGGCACATTATCACCTACTCTCAAAATAATATTATAATAAAAGGCTAGTAGGGAAGAACTAGCTCACAATCTTATATCAACATTCGTCTCTAGTCTATGAAGCCTCTATCACTATCGGGTGGTCCAATGACAGACCCATGACTATCTCATTCAAAATAAAGCTAAGCAAATCTAACTCAAAAGCAAGATGGAAAATAAAGTAATGAATCCTCTGACATAAGGGTTGTTTACCAATCAGTTGAACGTCTCAAATCCTCAACGACACGCCTATTGACTATCTCCAAATCATGTATCTACATCATGCAATGATGTAGTCCCAGAGGGGGACGTCAGTACGTGGAATGTACTGGTATATAAAATAGCTTAATGAAATCAAAACAGGTAGAATAATATGACAATAAATCAACTCAACTCAAAAGGTTCAACTCATCTCAACTTAGTAAAACATGCAAATTCAAAGTAAGTCATACCCTTTACAATGTACATTTGGAAAGAAAATAATGACTCTGTTAGCACATCTCATGCTCAATCAATGTTGCTTGGGAAATTTCTCTTATCCGACGTCTATCCTATTGCGCCATCTTTAAGTTAGGTGGGGCACAATGAATTGACATCGTTGCCACGTCGGTCCTAAACTTACCACGATAAAGGACATAGAATCTCTATTTTTCTCTCTCTTGGATCCAATGAGAATTGTCCAACTGTTGGGACAAGAGTTGCCAGAAAGGGTTACACGACTATCCTACGCTGGCAAACGCAATTCTGGGTGACACTCCTCACCCAACTCGGTACTCAATAATGCTCTGAAGACTAAAACATGCACAATTATATATCAAAATCAATCTCCTTTAAGACTCGTATCATCTATCATCATCACCTATCAATGAAATTTTTATGAAAAAGTATATTTATACTGTCATCAATATGTACTCAAAATATCATTTAGACTCAATGCTCAATTCAATCAAAACTAATTAACATGTCAAGTGTTTCCTTACAAAAACTCATGCTTTACAAATAATGTCTGGATATCACCAAAACTTTCTCTCAAATCATTATTCATGTTCAACAATTATGTTCATAAAACTCAGTAAAGATATGCTAAAAGAACTTATCAGTGTTTAACATGCTCAGTATGACCATCAAAACTCAGTTTTCAAAATAATGCATAAAAGCAACCATAGTCCTCAATTAGGGTTCATGTGAATGAGGACATGAATATACATTCAAATAATTAGTCAACTTCAAGAAGATTGTATATGGGAAACTCATTAATACAATAGAAACTTAATTCAAGAATTAAATCAAGAAACTACTTCAGGAATCATGTGTGTAGACTCAAGAACTTTCAACTCTCATCGAAGACCATTTATGGGACACATGGAGAACAATTCCATGTTTTTAGTTTACCCTTACATACCTGGAAAGTTGATATCACAATCGAAACTTGATAAATGCTAGCTTTCTTGTAGAAAATTCTCGATCTCGATAGTTCCTTTAGAAAGGAAGAACATGGAAAGACATTATTTAAAGGGCTTCTTCGATTTTTGATTCTTGATTTCTTGACTTAGAATTTTTAGAGTTCTTGATGAAGAACCCTACATTCTTGAAAAAGAAGAATCAACAAAATCCTTTCTTGGGATTCTTAAACTCATCTTCTTGAAACTTTTAAGGATGAATCTTGAAAGCTAATCCTAACTTGATGACTTTCTTGATTATTCTTGAGCATTTATGTTTAGTAGTGAAGAGAGAGGGTTTTGATTATGAAACTAATGTTTTATGTGTTTTGGACCTTAAATAGACCTCCAAAGGTTTTAGGATAAAAGTATCCTCAAAATAAAGAGAAAAAAAACATCATTGCTTATCCAGTAAGGGTTCGCGTATGGTCCACGACGCGGAGCTATCATGGATCTTCGAACATCTCTGCAGGTTTTCAGTAAAATGGTTATAACTTTCTACTCCGAACTTTGATTAAGGCGAAATTGAATACGTTGGAAAGATAATTTAATTATCTTCGATTTGATATATCATGGGACATCTAAATCATTATACTTTAGGAGATATGGTCGTTTGAAATTAACCCTTCTATCGACTCATACGAAAACTTTTGCTAGAAATTCTTTGGAATCGGCCTGGTGTAAAAGATCTCTTATGACTCTAAATCATATCTAATATACTTTAAATATTTAGGAATTGATCCTAGCATATATATACAACCTAAAAGTTGTTGGTCCATCTAACTTTTATAAAATCTTACATTACAACCGCGACCTTATATCATCTCCAATTCTATTCTCATACTAAGAAATTGGCTTTAACATATATGTTCAATTAAGAATTATCCATTAAAATCCTATATTATGTGAAGGATGGCTCAATTTTAGCTTAAAAAAATTGGGTGCTACAAGGGATTACTCTTAAACTGCCCATAGGATTGGAGCCCTTTATTGCGTAGGCTTCTCTCGATTTTGTTCCTTTTTTTTCCTTTGTTGACAAATGGTTTCAAGACCATCAGATTGCTCTTCAGATGATCAATTATGATCTTTCGCCCTTGCTCAAGAATAAGGTTTTGTTCTGTACCCATATCATACCTTGATATTTTGAGTTTGTTTTTCTTTTATAAATATGTATTGCTTTCAAATTTTCATTTGGGCCGTACTTACGTATTGTTTATGTGGTTTTTTCTTTGTTCGCAAGTCGTGAAGTTCATTTTCTTGAGGTTAACTCTGTATTTCTTCTTTTTTGGACAACAACGTATGGCAAAATGCGACGAAAACACTCTCTTTGGATAGATATTTTTATCATGTACAAAGTTTATTAGCAGTTTAACGACATGACTCTACTAGGATATGAAATATTATTTGGATTCTAGATTCTAATATTTTAAGAACTAACAAATGAGTTGATATTGTTTTTGTTTAGGTGAGAGAGAATTTAAAACAAGACATTATTGAAAAGGTTGTTTTGCTAAACAAGATATTGAGGTAAGTTGTTTGTTTACCAATTCAGTAAGTTTTTTTAAATCATTTCTACTAAAAATATGCTTATGTTTTAATTAATTAATACAAGATATTAGTATTCTTTTGTATGATAATGTTATAATAAAGTGGACAAGTATTATTGGACATTCCAAAATAGTATAAGGGCCAAATAAAGTTGAATGGAGGAGGGAGTATAAAATTTTTGAATGTTTTGGGTAAAATGATCAGTCTTCAATGTTTTGAGAACATGTGCCGTGCGTACATATAGCTACACTCGGTCCTTTAATTTTATTATTACTTAAAATATTTTTTTCAATACAAATAAACTTTGGCGCCTAAAGTTTTTATTAAAAACAAAAGTTTTATTTAAAAGACTTTATATTACAATTTGGGACTGGTTAGATTTAATACCTTTTTTTTTGGTTTTGGGATATGATGGAATAAAGCTAAATTGTTCTTTAAACTGTCTGCACTTCTTTCAATTGTGAAGTAACAGTTAGTCAATGCAACTTTCAATGCTCATCATGATCATCCGAAAACAGTCGATCTATATTTTAAACATATGAATTAGATTGCGTAGTTGTTGTTGTAATAAATTATACAAATAAAGACTAAATAAAAATTTTGTCCCAATAGATATACCTTTAGAGACAAGACTATTAGTCCGTCCCTAAATGTTGGTCTATAAATAAGACTTTTTCTTGTAGTGTTTGTATTTGTAAGTGAATTTAAGGGTTCATATACAAAATTCTAAAGCAAATTTGTGTTGTATGTACAATTTCGTTGAAAGCCCAATTGTACAAATTATTAAGATATAAGTATAAAATGTAATTAGACAAATTATAACTGAGAAGGCTTATTGTGTTTTGACACTTAGTGTATTGTGTTTTGACACAGCTATTTATAAAATTTTCTCTAGAACATTCCGGAGCAATTATTGAGTTAGTGATGAGAAGCTTGGGCTACATGAAAGCCCAAATTAAATGAAAAGAGAGAAATGTTCCGGGCAGAACGGCCCAATATTTTCGTGTCATTCCGCTTTTGCTCTTATTTTGTGCTAGTCCTACTTTATGGAAAAACTAATTGATTAGACAAATATTTTCATAATATCAAATATTAAATTTCACTATATTGTAAAATAATTACATATAATTTCATAATATATCATTTTCTCTTCCTATCTCGTCTTCCCCCCTCTCTCTCCCTCTTGCTCCTCCCCTTTTCTGCTCAGTAGCCATGGCACTTAAGAGGCAATTGATGCATATATTAGTGTATATTTTTAATAGCATATACTTGTATCTATGCATGAATACACTAAATATTTGATAATATGTATAATAATGAAATTGATATTAGATAGACTAGATAAAAATGGTGTTGAATACATCAGATACAATTAATTTTGAATATACAAATACATGAAATTAATACTTAATATACAAATACATAAAATTATGAAATTCAGATACATACAGAGAAATAAAGAGGTGAAAGATGAGATACATTTACAAGGTACAATATATCTAAAGGCAACCTAGTCAAGATATGCAATTATTGAAACTATTAACGCATTAAGTATAATGTGCTTAATGAAAGTTGTTTTTCATTTATTTCTTTCACAAAAGTTTTTTTAGTTATTTTTTTATGAAGTTTAATGTTATATTTATGTATAATAATATGTCACAAAGGCATTGGGATAATGTTGTTGTTGTAATATGTCACAAGTTATGTTCTAATATAATTTTTAACTTGTAAAATTTACATTTCACTAAATAAAATTTAAAAACAAAATAAAACATAAACTCACTTGATGGAGAAAATCAAACATCATTATCGTACAAAAATTTCTATTTTATGTTCTTTATAAAATCATATGGACTCTTCCATAGTCACCAATCACCATCGTTAGTGGATCGTTTTGAGTTGGAATTTGGGGTTTATCTCATTATGTATTTATCATTTGCCCATCAGCGTCTATGAGAGGACCTTATTGCCAAGATCACAAAGTGGTTCAACAAGTCTTTAGCTTGCATATACCAGTCTTTTTGTAGATCTCCAATTAGCTATTTAGTTGTTATAATTTTTATTTTTAGTGTTAAATTATATAACTTTTGATTAGCATTTTAATATGGAATTTTTTAATCAAAAAGCCCCAATCAATAAAACTAATTTTCATATAATTTTAAAATATCAAATTAATTTAATCTTATCTAGCTTTGAAAATAAAAACCTCAATGACCTGAGCTAACCTACCTCTTACTAATGGAACTTTAGAATAAGCCCCTTTTAGGGAACTAAAATTAAGCGAACGAAGTGAGAGGAGTGTAAGGAAGCAACTGTATCGAATAGATGCAGGTATGAAGTCGCTCGACTGAAAGGAGAGGGATGAAGTCGCTCGACTGAAAGGAGAGGAGTGTAAGAAAAGCCACTTGACTCTAAGGAGAGGAGCGGAGCCTCGAGCTAAAGCTTTCGGGGCGAAGTAAAACAAAGTCGTGTTGGCTCAAACAAGCAAGTACTGAATTGAAGATGATAAGAAATTCTCCATTGGTAACAAATGCTTATCCATTAAGCGGAGGAAATCTTATTTAAAA